>KN835667.1:0-16364 GCA_000827255.1 Suillus luteus UH-Slu-Lm8-n1
ATATCAAATTGGACAATGGATGGAGGTGGCAGGGCTAATCCTACTGAGGGGTGACATGCACAACGGTAAGATGGTGATGATAGGGATGGGAAGTTGGGTTCGGAGTATGGGATATGACAGTAAGCAGGGATGCGAGATGCAAGGTTAAATCTACTTCTTCGTTGTTATGCTGGTGATGGATTACAGAATGGAGTGGAGGTTCCAGAGTTTCTTCATTGATAGAGTCCTTGATTGCTGAACAGGTAGTGTGCTTCTTTGCAGGAGCCAGAATGCAGGATTTCTTGAGAGCCAGGATAGCTGCCTGAACGGCGGCTTTAAGTACAAGTTAAGCGTTAGGGTGGATATATTTTGAAATTGCAGGAGAGGTTTGGTCTATAGATCTAATATTGAAAGAATCAGTAGATCAGATGATATCTAAAGAATCAAGTTGTGCAGGGTATCATTTGATTCCCCTTGCAGTGGGCTCCAATATACAAGGTTGCTATTGAGTTTATTGGGGAATCTTGATGTAAGTTTGATAAATGTAGGAACACCTTTGGTAGAGTGAGATGAGAGTATTGTTGAATGATATGGATCTTGCTGGTTCTGTTCAGATGGTTCAGATTCAAGGGAGTCTATTTCACTGGAGATACCAGAATTACATATGAGCTTTATATGTTGCAAGGAGCCTGCCAATGGAGCGTGAAAAAGAGAGTAAAAGAATATTCTAAGTACGAGAAATAAAGGGATAATAAAGATCTAAGGAATAAAGTGAAAGACATTAGGGATAATCAGAAAAGGAAAAAGAGATACATTTAAAACCATTGATATTAGAGTGGGTAATGCTGCTGCTGCCTCAAGTGTCCGGCCCTGAAGGCCATGCCTTCCTTACAAAGTCTAATGCTAAGATAGCTCCACAAACAGCTGAGAAATCAAGAGGAAAGAACAGATGCTTTCAGGGCTTCTTAATCCCTAGCCTACTGAGATGAGAAGATAAGATAAGGACAATGCTACTCAAATTTACCTGATCTTTCATACTTTAAGGTCAATAAAAAAGTCCTGTTGATAGATACTGCTGTCAGTAAACAAAAAATAAAGTGAGGTGGATATTACTTCAGAAAGCTCATCACAAAGGGAGAACCATGTAACAAGGACCTACCATGACCAGGAAACAAGAAACTAAAGATTTACAGGGTATTCATTAGTCCCAACTAGCTAATTGCACACTCTGACATAGATGCTCCTTTCAGAATGACTATATAACAAGAAAATGATACCACAGATCAGAAGAATATTGGACTTAGAGCTGCTTATAATAATAACTCAAATTCTATCTTAATCATTAACCTTTTAATATCACCCTTCACAAATATCTCTATCTACAGCAATACATCAAACTACCCTCTGAAACTGATGAAATCAAAATTGATAATTACATGGAAGTCCAACTTAGAGAATATAATGATAAGTATGGTATCATCGACTTTAGATGCAGCCATGCTGTGAGTTTGTATAGTCCCATAAAGCTTAGAGTAGAAGCTGTTTAACAATTATTGTATAGACACCATAACTTGATTCTACACAATCTAAAAATAAAATGAATTACCTTGCTATATAGTCAACCCCAATGTGGCAGAATACAGTCAAAGGCTTATATAATTGATCGTCTTCAAGGCATATATATGGGACCTGCACTCTTATGTAATCTCATATCTAAGAGAAGGTTTAAGATAGGAAGATTATATTTTAGAGTGTAAAGTAGGCTCCTTTTATACCTTTTTGGAGGCCAGATTACTAAGCATGAATCCACACATAGATTGGTAAGAAACCAGGTGTTGAGCTAGCATATTTACTAATATTGTGCAAATTCAAAGCATGATGAATCAAGAAGAAATCCTTACAAATCAAAATTTCCCAGTGTAGAGACTCATTTCTAGCTAGGCTTGTATTAACAGCTTTTCATAGTTTTGCTTGCCTTCACTTTCCTTTCCTTATGTTCGTATTTTTACTGCTTACATAATCACTAAATCTTTGCCCTATTCCTCCACCATTAGCTGGACTTTCAGTTATATTTCTGATTACTCTTCGTCAAGGATTGGTAGCTTCATAGCTGACTACTTAGCTCCTGATATACAGTCTTTTGCTTTTGTCTGGAGTGATTTTTTAGCTTTCTACACACACTCTCTCTTTCTTTCTCTCTCTGTCTCTCTCCCTTGGTTTAGCCATTTAAGTTCTTTGGGCTCATACTGCCCACCTGCCCCTTTTCTGCTTCTTTCACTCTAGAGTAGTTTGTTGTTCTACACTGGTCACATGACATGCTTATACATGCTCACAAGATCGTGGGAAATCAGGTGGCTGAGAGAGCCTAGAAAAAATAGAAAGAGACAGAAATATGTAGAAATAAATAGAAATATATAGAATCAAATCAGAATAAAAAAAGAAACTAAAAGTGTAAGCTAATGGGGATGGGCAAGACCCTGCCAACTTTAAACTCCGACCGTTGTATTAGGATGTTTGGCCAGGGGCCTAGCCAGGGGGTCTGTCGGGGTGCCAAGGGTCCTGCCTGGACCTCGAGGCTCTTAGATACATATACTCAGAGCTTGTAGTAGATAGATTCCCACCCATTCCACCAGTGCATTCCTGTTCCGCTTGTCTGTCTGGTCTGAGTCCGTCGGCCCCCTCGTCAGTGTGGCCCATTCCACCGTGATTTCCAATTCCTGCTCTACAGCCGGAATCAATGTCCAGCAGAAATATCGCATGGTAGTGTTTAACATTCACGTCGTAACAAAAACTTTGGAAGCAAATAGACATTAAATACGATAATGCTTGTATTCTATGAGGCAAAACATGCAAAGGTGTTGCTTTCGCAGTGATCCTATTTTCAAATGGGGTAGAATGCAGCTTTTTTCCTGATTTTTTTCAGAGAATACAAGGGTGGGATAAAAAAAAAGCCCCTCGTACCAATTTGACCACAATAGTATGACTGAATCATCTGTGGCCAATGCGATCTTTGAGCACACCAAATATGTGCTGACTAATTAAGATTAAGCGCGACGCGACGCGTTTTGACGCGTCAAGCCAAGCACAATGGCCCTCATCGCACGGAGATATATTACAAGTGACCGTTATAATCCCTCGAAGAAACGATCTAGCAAACAAAAAGCCCACCTTATATCCCTAAACTCAAAGACACACACAGAAAAGGAGAATAACCCAAATTTCGGCAACACCACTCCTAGACCTGTAACACGGACGCAAAATGAGCTTGCCGTGCAACAAGAGAAAGCCATTACTTACGAGAGGCGCTACCGAAGTGAGCGCAAGCGGGCCACATGAAAGGACCGTGCTGCTGCAAGTCTGCAGATGCAGATGCACTCGTTGCAGTTGTCAAACGCAGAGATCACAGCAGCAGCCAAGAAGACACAGGAGCATCTCGATAATGCTATGCAAAGCATCAGCCACCTGCACCACAAAAACAAGTCACTCACCAAATGAAACCATGCACTCGTAATGCGCGTCACACGTGCCTCGGCAGCAAAAACATGCGCGAACGAGAAGGCACGGGATATCCTTGCCACCGAAGCTGCCAGCACCTTTTCTCTCAAGGAGAAAGGTGTGTTTACAAATGTATCCCGTGCGATGGTGCGAGACTTGGTCGCAAATCTGGACATACCTCTTCGGAGCATCAATGCCACAATCAATGTGGTAGCGGAGGCATTAGGTGTTGAGGTGGAGGGAGATGTTAGCCAGCGCAGTATTCGTCGGATGGTGATTGAAGGTGGCATTGCAGCGGAGACACAGCTAGTCGATGAGATCACTTGTGCAAGAGGTATGCAAGTTGTTTGACTTGGAGTCAAAGAGATCTTGACCCCAACCCCTGCGACACAGGAGTTACATTAAGCGGAGATGGTACCACCCACAAAAATATCAATTACCAGTCCCACCACGTCACTCTTACTCTGCCGGACGGGCAAACTGCGACTCGATTGGCAGGAATTCTGCATGAAGTCAACCACACCAGTGAGACTCAATTACAAGGGTGGAAACATTGAGCTAATGAAATGTACTCCACCTACAATGATGTCATGGGGGGTCACAACGCTGCAGACATTCGGGATTTTGCCCCAAAAGTCAAAGGAATGTTGACAGACCATGCTGAAGACCAGAAGAAGCTTGTTCGTCTGTTCGCAGAGTGGAAACGAGAATGCGAGCGAGAAGTTCGTGGTGAAAAGGCACTTGCCTGCTTACCTCCGGCTGATGTCGTACGTCTACTTTCGGAAATGATGGAAAACGTTATCGAGACTGCGGGCGGCTATCAGCAATGGGATTTGCTTTCTCTGGATGAGCGGCAGCTCCATTCTAGCAAAGCCATCCGTCAACTGCGCATGACCTTTGGAGAGAAGGAATTTGCATCCCTCTCAAGTGCCGAAAAGGAGGCCGTGGATTTTTTTGTGTGGGCAGGCTGCTGCATGCATAAGGAGCTAAATGCGGCTAAAGGGGGGAATACAAGGATGCGAGCATGGTGGGAACAGAACGGTGTTGACGGCCCTGTCCTATTGATGAATAAGGACAATGCGGCTGCAGCATCAGCAGGTTCCTCGGTAGCCAAAGATCGGGCTGTTCAGGTGTCAACGGGAGGTGGGCAGAAGACTTTGGATCTTGCGGGCAGCGTATTTCGCCACAAGGACGACAAAAAGGGCCAACACAACTCCCTTCGATATTATCTCGAGACAGAGTTAGGGTTCACCAGTCAATGGCCCAACACAAGTAACACTCGCTATCACAGCCATGGTGATGCCGCATGCGAGTATCTTGTTCACAAATCTTGGTACATGCAGTTCCTGGAGATCGTACTGTTCAAAAAGGAAAGCCGGACGCACACGAACATGGAGCAGAATGTCTTCCGAGGCTTCTCATGTCTCAGGACAGAGGAGGAAATTACATGCTGGGCATCATACAACCAATGCCTCACCCATCCGTATCTACGAACCATCCGAAATTCATCCACCAACATACTGGACCTGGGGCCCATTCATGCCAAGGTCATTGCTCACCTACAGTGTCTCATTGCGGATGTTGACCTTGTTTTGGGTCCGAGCGCCTCTCACGAAACAGCAACCCTGGATGGTAGGCCATTTGAGCGTCCAGAGGCAATTTATGCAATCCAGCGAATCGCTCAAGACCAAAAAAATTACCCTCACCTTCGTCGTCTTCTTGTCACATTTTTGGAAGGGGCTCTTGACACTTGGGTCCGCTTTTGTGGCGAGTTCACTGCTGGTGGAGTGATAGATAAGTCATCCGCTGCTCAAAGAGAGATGGCTTACATGAAAACAACAAACAACGACAACGAAGGCGCCCTAGGGACAGTCCGTACGTCTTTGCGGCGAGCACCGCACATGTCCTTGTCACACCTCAACTCTCGGTTCATGTACAAGAAGAACATGACGGGAACCTACATACAGAAATTCCTTCGGCCTGGGGCTCAAAAGAGGTTGCTCAAGAAGGCTCGCGCTGTTGATACACGAGGTGATGAGCGAAAACGGCGGGTTGCGCAGGCTAACTATGATAAGGAGCGGGTGAGGAAGAACAAGCAGCTGGATGTGCGGAGGAAGGAACAGCGGGAAGCTGCAGAGGCTAAGCTCACTGCAGTTG
Source organism: Suillus luteus UH-Slu-Lm8-n1 (assembly GCA_000827255.1). Taxonomy (NCBI): domain Eukaryota; kingdom Fungi; phylum Basidiomycota; class Agaricomycetes; order Boletales; family Suillaceae; genus Suillus; species Suillus luteus. The sequence goes on from KN835667.1 coordinate 5,632, forward strand.
TGCCTCGTTTGACCCTTGCAGAAGTCGAAAAGCTCCGCGTCGACGAAATTAACCTGCAGATCCGGTGGTATCGTCAATTTGACAAGGATGTGCCTGCTGCAAAAAACACGCCATCAGGAAAAGCGAAAAAGGTTGAGGTATTGATGGATGCAGTTGGGCGCTACGTACGAGGTGAAACGCACCCTAAACACGATACGCAGCACTCGATGGAGCAGCCAGACGGTAGTAACAATGCTCAGGGGATGCCTGGATGCGAGGATGAGTATGACGATGAGTGACCCTTATGTTTTCTTGACCGTGGCTATTAATGCATAATGTTTAGAATTGATTATAATTCAACGATACAGCATTTTTATAGGTGCTTACGATCTTGATAGTGTCAAAAGGCTTCTCCGTACACAGTTTGCCACAGTTTGCCGCTCGTACTACTACAATTTTGATTACATAATGTCACGCTTTTCTTGGAGGCGTTGCCCATCCCCAAAGCTAAAGAATCAAAAAACATGCTAGATTAACTTTGTGACATAGGGTAAGCTAGGAGTAATTTTTGGGTAGTATGAGAAAATTTGTTCTACTACAATGCTTAAGTATCACCTACATGTTTCACATAGATACAAAATGTACAGAAAAGGAAGCCTTCTAAGAGCCTATTTTATCTAGGATAAGCAGATTGGTCTGGAGAACTCCAGCCTAAACAAACTCCACAAATAACACTCACAGGAAGTTGGGTAGTCAGCGCTCTGATGGTCACAGTGCTAGTGTGAACAAACAGCTGAATTGAATAAACACAGGCATTATGTGACTAGATACAAATAATACATTAACATTACTTAAAAAGGATTCCCTTAACTCAGTAGCTGTCCTTAGGTCAAGTCACATCTCACATTCAGAACTTACTGTGTTCGTCTTCCCATCTGTGTTTTCCCCATAGTTCAGATTCCTCATCTTCATTGGGAAAAAGAAGCACAGCCAAGTGAAACCCACAACCAAGGAGCAAATCCTTCTAGAATGATCCGAGAGGAGACATCAAAACAGAGAAGCTGCTAAACATGCGGGGACTCTGGTGGAAGATGGTGTGCAAGTAAGAGGATAGTGAGTTTCGACTGATAAGTTAAATGTATTGCCACAGTTTATTGACTGATTCTGTTTGACAGCTACCAAGAGGCAAATACTCCGACTATGGGGTCAGTATATAATGATCCATATGGTGTCGACAGTCAAGACATTTCGAACATTCCAGAAATTGGATTCTCGTACTTCCAGTCATTCCCTGACTAGCAATCACACATCACCTTTGTCCACCTGCAGTTTAAGTGATGTTTGGTAGTCACAGTTCATGTTTATCAATGTTAGATGTCTATGGTGGCTTGTGCACAATGCTTCATCCCCGTCATCTGCCCATACTCATCAAGCCCAAGCTGTGGCTCAACCACAACTAGGACAGATCTCTCTATAATCAATGTGAGTATACCTGGTCAGCTTCTATCAATGGCTTGCTAACAACATTAATTTAGCTGCCACTATGTGTTTCAAAGACTAGCCTCAGGCAAGCCAGAGTACTGTAGGGATTCTGATCCCTTTGACGCTAGAAGAATGCTTGGATTGACATCTTATCGGTTCAGACACAATATGCACTGCCCTCTAACACGTTTCCCTTTCTAACTTCCTTTGATCCCTTTCATATCCTTATCTTTACCTTGATTCAACACTTTTCCCTTTATCCTCTCATCTCGACAATGACTCTGTCTAGTACTACCATATCCTTGCCTCACACGCCACTCACATTCATATATATACATATACTTTTATCTAGAATCATTATTGAATTACCATCTATCATATCAAACTCAAACATCCCCGCTCGCATATTCGAAACACGCTGCCAGCAATAACAAACTTCTCATATCCACTTCTTTGCCTCGCGCTTACGCTTCTCGGACCACCTTCAGCAATTGCATTCCCCAATCGAACTCACACCGAGCCTTACAGCACATTAGATGTCTATGGAGAAAACATGAGGAAGATATTGTAACTCAGTCATCCACTTCCAAGAGCAAGTTTAAGGTAGAGCAAGAGCTGGATCTATGAACTATGCAGACCGCAAGACAACTACTAGTAGGCATCTATTCATGAGTGACTTGGAGTAGCTTTGTATGTTGCCCAGAAATTAAGTAACTATAATGACAGATTCAGAATGAGCATGCTGGAACAGCAGTGTGTCAGTGAAACACATAAATACAATCCTGCAGTGAAGGTTCAACAATTCAGCTGAGGGTGCAGCTGAACATGTTGGGTCTGACTGTCTAGCTGCTATATCTAAGTAGACAGTGTTCGACCCTAAAGGGTTTCTGGACCAGACTCAGAGCTTAAAGAGAGGAAAATACTGATCACAACTGGGGGCTCATACTGGTAACTGATGAAGAATTGCATGATTATGTAAGTATCAAAAATATAAACATAGATAAGGTAAGAATCAGCCTCTACAAGGCTAGCCAGGAATGAGTCTCAACAGCAGCCTTTAGTTATGGGAGCACCAAAGTGAGCCACAAAACAAACAAGAACAGCTAATACTTGACCTGGTCAGACTGGAATTTTGATTCCTAACTGTGGGATACAAAATTTGCTACCCTCCTAGTCTCCAACTGCATATATATATATATAGATCACATGATTGTCATTCCAATTAATGTTGATAAGGCCGGATCCTTAACAGCAAGGGCAAAAATGGCCCTCCCATATCTGTCATTGGATGTTCCAAAATGCTAAGTGTTAAACATTTCTGTACATGAGCATGTGCCCTAGTGATTGAAATCAATCAATCAATACATCATACCCTATCAGATATCATTAAATGACTTACTTAAACATTGCCATCTAATGATATGGAGCATGCTGCTCAAACACTGTGGCTATCTTGGGTGCAATGGAAGACTACATGTAAAATAGTAGTACATTGATGGCTTTCTGTGCCTCTACTGACCGCTTGCATGTTTCCATGGTTAGTTGTGGCTTATTGCCAGCCACCTCCCAAATCTGAAGTGATACTCATCCAAGCTCAATCAGTTGATGTCACACTTAAGGTGTTGACCAGCACCACTGGCCCATACGTCATCTCAATGCTGCTGCAAGAGCTTTTGATGTTCTGCAAAGAGAAAATGTTTGTAGTGAATAGCGAGGTGGGGAGGCATGCCAGCTAGAACAGTTTCAGTGGAAAGGTGGTCCAGTGGTATCAGGATCTTGCCATACTCAGGAAGTGATTTCAGTTGTTCAGAGTGTATCGAGGATAAGTAGTTTTGCTTTATAATATTACAAACTAGAGCTCTGCTCTGTCAGATAGCAAGAAAATCGGACAGAAATTTATGAATTTGATGAATGTCTAATCAAAAATTGGTCAATGCATAGTGGATAAGCTGAAAGGAGTCATATAAATCTTTCTTAATGGTGGTTTTGACTTTTGCCAGATCAAGAGTGTGATAGACATGCACCTTGGTGCCTTTCTTGGCATGAGCACGAGCACCATGCATGCCGTGTCTGTTTTTGACAATGCTGCACATAATGCAGTGATATATCTCCCTACTTATATGACAGCCCATGTTGATAATGCTCTCTAAGTGTAGGGCCAATCCATTGTGGGCCCACTGAAGAATACTCAACTCAGCTCATGGTCAAATGATGATAAATGGGAGGACACAAGAGACTGATATAATGACCAAAAGTGCGAGGCCTAGGCTCTTATGCTTGCATAGACAAGTGTGTTCAGTCCAAGGGGAAGCAAGTAAACAAATCCACAAAACACAATAGCACATGAATGCAAAATGCAAAAGTGCAAAAGTATATAGAAGGCAAGTAATGAATGAGGGCTTAATAGTATTTTGCTTCTGACTCTAGCTATAGACATAATGATAGGAAAATCTAGTGGGAATGAGGTGGCATGAAAGGATGTAGTGGGAATCTCCTCCAGTAAAAATGTCAAAAGTGTGGAGATACTCCCTATACGAGACAGCCAAGCCAAGTATGAGATAAGGTGTGTAAAAATGTATGTAAGTCAGGGTCCATGCTATAATATGGTGCAATAATGAATAAAATGTAAAAATACATACCAGTGAGACCTGCTAAACAATGGATGGATGCTCCTGGATGATAGGGTGATGAAAGCATGGGAAACACGTGCGCATAGGCTTCATGAAGCATGGGAAAGTGTCGCTCCATATAGCAATAGCTAATGAAAGCACAGGGGAATGGTGTTGTGAGTTTGTGCTGTTAACTTGGAAGATGTGAGCTGCAGTATAGAGTATAGGCTATCAGTAATGCTGCTTGTGCAGCATGTCCTCAACTCCGATCTCATTAAATGCCCATGATAGACTTTGACTATGTCACTTTGCAATGTCTACACAACTACAAGCCAATCTACATATTATAACCTTGACGACACTGGCACAAGAAGAGACTCCTCACTTCAGCAGCCAGAAATTCAGTCAGCCCCTCAGTCTGTGTGCCAACCATCCTGACTGTCTTGTTAAGAGCAATTGATCGCACTGTGTCTAAGTTTGTCAACATTTAGCACTCACATCTAATATAGAATCAATTATCTCTCAACCAATCTGAACGAAAGCAGACTTGCTCAGTGATTATCAACATACAGATGATAGGTGCTAGGGGGAAGGACAATTCAAGGCTTCTCTGATTATGTAGCATGACACAACATGGGAATAAAGTGGATGATGTGGTTTGTGCTCAAATAAGCTCGATTTAGATCCAAAGGTACATAGTGGCATCCCCCATGGTTTACTGAAAATGAAAGTGCCATCACCTCTGAAAATATCTGTCATTTCATTAAGGGCAATGGACATGACTATAAACATTATCCTCAAAGGTGTTTGCAGTGAAGGAGAGTCAAAAAGAGAGGATGATGGTGCGCCACTGAAAATGCAAGCTGTTAGTGGGTGGTGATGAGCTAACTGAAGGTCTGAGACATCAATCAATCGGTGAAGAGAATTTGAGTTGGCGATGAAGTATTCTTCCTGTTGATAATTGAGCCAGCCTAGTTGTTTAATAGTCCAGTCTCTGACTACGGACATATGAGGGTTAATGTTTATTGTCATAGCTATGAACAAGTACTGTTTAATCATTGAGAATAATAACTTCAAAAACTCTAATCGTTTAGTCATGTGGATCACTTCACATGACTACTTTGTTCATTCATCTCATGCCCAGAATGTCGAGTCAGATATCGCTGACATACACCTTGTCCAACCTTAGCTATCGTCTTGCCGGAAAGATGAGTTAACATGTACTGCTTCATAATTCCACTTATCCAAGGAATATCCACATAGTATAGTAACTTATACCTGTATTAGATAGACAGCTGAGGGTGACAATGTACCAATAGAGATGGGCCAGCCCATGTGGGCCCATGGCAATAATTGTACCATGATAGATGAGTGGGCCAGAGGGTGGTGTGTACCTGATGCAATCGGATGGGCCAGTGGTATATAGTATAGATGGTAATATAGCAATGTATTATATAATAGATTATGAATGGCAGTGTGTAATTGAGATGAGTGGGCTAGTAAATGATGTGCTATGTAAATGAGTGGGCCGAGGTGATGGGGTGCAATGGAGATGGGTGGGCCAGTAAATGAGGCACAATGAAGATGAGTGGGCCGGTAAATGGGGCACCATGGAAATGAGCTGTATGATATGCTATCTAGTGTATACAGAATATACCAACCAGTACCATGTACATCTGGTCAGAATTTAAAAGTCTGGTTGCAAGACTAACAAAGACCACAACTAGACCAAAATAGACTGGACCTCGGTTGTCAGTTGCGTAACTTTTGCAAAAAATGAAAGACTGGTCCAAAACCAATTTCAACCAGTCCATTGTGAAGCTGGTTGCCTATATATAAATAGCACTCATCTAGGCGATTCTACCAGTGGTTCAATCTTGAAAAATAGTTGAGATTTGGGAAAGATATAAGCATTTTGAGAATAGCTTGTATGAATATTTCCGGTTGTTTGCAGTCCTACAACCGGTTGCTTGATAAAATATATGCTGCTAGTCAAGGCAATACTATAGCTAGTCTTATCTTGTCAATTGGGTAAAAATAAGCCAAGGCTTATATGTCTCAACACTAATTGTGGTCTGACCATATGCAATAAATTTCATTTGGCTTGGTTTATCACTGATGTTTTGGATGTCTTTAGCTTGTATCTCAATCATATGATAATCAATTGACAAAGTAAGAATACCAACAGCAAAATAGTAAAGAAAGACTATATGAAATTTCGAGTTTTTGGTTATTAGGGACTAGGATTTTGATTAAGGACCATGAATGACTAGGGCAGATCATAGGAATATTTCTGATGAAAATCAAAGTTGTAGCCCTTATCAATGGTAGTCTATCCATAGTCTCATGACATTTTTTGGTTAAGATCCTAGTGAGTTATAAGCAAAATACTAGAAAGTGATCTGTTCAAGAAAGTTCAGGCACACAACTATTGAGTTAAGACTATTGAGTGTAGGCTATGGTATTCAACTGTCAAGTTACTAGACTGCTACTGAGTAGTTTTAGTCTTGTAAGCCCTGTTGACCTTGTGGCATGTTTGTGAGGCCTGTGGCGAAAATCCTAGTATACAGGGTGGGGTTTAGGAGCCCTTTGTTATAATGCTCATATCTCACTCAAATCTTAACTGTATAATACAAATAGACCACTGTTAGAATTGTAAGAAGAAGTGCTACACTGTCACAGGACTGGTCCCGGCTGCAACCAGTGTACAACCGGTTGTAGGACTGCAAACAACCGGAAATATTCATACAAGCTATTCTCAAAATGCTTATATCTTTCCCAAATCTCAACTATTTTTCAAGATTGAACCACTGGTAGAATCGCCTAGATGAGTGCTATTTATATATAGGCAACCAGCTTCATAATGGACTGGTTGAAACTGGTTTTGGACTGGTCTTTCATTTTTTGCAAGAGTTAGGCAACTAGCAACCAAGGTCCAGTCTATTTTGGTCCGGTTGTGGTCTTTGTTGGTCTTGCAACCGGACTTTTAAACTCTGGCTAGATGGACACACCACCCTCTGGCCCACTCATCTATCATGGTACAATTATTGCCATGGGCCCACATGGACTGGCCCATCTCTATTGGTACATTGTCACCCTTAGCTGCCCTTCTCAGACAGGTGAATTCACTGAATGGGCTCGATCGAGAACATTGATCGGCAGACAAACTTTGGTCACAGCAATGGTCAGAGGTTGACACTTTACCGCTTTGTGAAGTTGCACAGTTCTCTGCAGTTGAATTTGTCACAGGTGACTACTTTTTTACCACATTATGATATATGCATAGTGCTTCCATAGTGATATTAATTATAATGTATGCAGGCAATCTGTGCCAGCATGAGCAGCATTATATTTGTTACTGTGGTATTGTTATTCTACAGCAATGTTGAATGCCATCTATCATTGTCATTCACAAAATAATGCATACAAGAAATGTTGCCAGGGAACCGGGTGTCCAGCATGTGGGCAGTGAAATTAATTATAAAGTATGCTGGCAATCTGTGCTGGTGTGAGCAACATTATATTTGCTAACAGATATGCTATATTTATGAGGATTTGCGGTGCATTCTCCCCATAAACACAAGATGAATCACTTCAGGCAAGTATTTTTGACAGCATCCCAGGATGCATTGGTCAATGCTAATATACTACAACTGGTGCATACCTGATTTCATTCATTGATGAACCTGTTTTCTAAGGATACAGCCTCTGGGGCTCATAAAAAGTTGCTGGGAATCATTCCTGATATCCACCTGTACAGCCCATATCCTTGTATATACTTTCCGGGAAGAGAATGTCCTGTCCTGAACCAATGGGCCCAATCGATATTGGTGATGCATTACTTTGGTGGGCCCACCTGTCAAATGCACTCACTGATTCATATTAACCATGGGCCCACCCCATACTAGCGAGTCACCACTTCTCCATTGCATTCTGGGCCCACCCTTCAATACAGTAAACAATGAATCCTTACACCCATGGGCCCACCCCTGGACTTGGGTTGACATTCTAATGTGGGCCCACGGTGGGTTGGCCCTACATGTAGGAAGCATTGTCAACATGGGCTGTCCTATAGTATAGGGTGCAATCACTCAAGGGGCTCCATACTGTCTGAAAATCATAAAATATTGAGCAAGAAAATGTCAAAGCAGCTACAGGAAGATCTTTTCTCAGCGTGGCCAGGCAGAATTGGGTGATGATAGGAAGTATCTTCAAGCTGTCTACCAGGACAAATCTGACGCCCTTTGTGTTATCAGTACACAAACTGATCAGGTTGCAAAGCTCCTGAGTGTACATGTTAGGAAGGTGTTTATGAAATCTCCTGAAGCATTCCCCATGTATCCCATCACATTCTCCTGCTTCAGCAATGGCGACACCTCCGATCCAGATGCTGAATCTGATGAATCTTGCCATGTGGATGATTCGGATCTTGACTTGGAGGGTTCAAGCGAAGGTTCTGAATTGTCAACTGCATGATAATCACTCTTCTATCGGTACGTGGAATTTTCGTTTGAAGTATTACCACATTGATCAACCATATCAAGCAGCGGTGAACTCAGATCACAATTTCATCAATCCCCATTTGCCATCATCAGGGCATCAGCATGGAGGTGTCCATGGTGCGTCTCATAGCATCACTCTAACTCACATGTATTTTCTCTTCCTACACTTAAGCTGTACTAGAGTGTTTTATATTTATTTCAAGTCATTGTCACAGTAGTACCAGTACTTTTACTCATTGGAACTACCTGTTGTTGGAGAATACATTCTTTGATTGGCACATTGAAGGCAGTGTGCAGCATAGTGATAAAGCGTCAATCAATATCTCGGTACTGAGTAACCATATTTGTTGACTTTCGAACATTACATATACGTACTGCTTCTCTTTGGCCACCGTCAATGGTCAGTTCAAATTTCGTTTCCGTTCCCATGATCTCTTATCCCACTGATATTAACCTTTTGTGTCGCCATTACCATGGATCATTGCCGTCAACATCAGATGTGGCTTGCCCGCTGCCTAGTAATACCTTCAAGGGCTCTATTTGGTTTATTTTTCATTTGCTATTACATATTATAATGAGGTTCTGCAACATGTTTCTAGTGCACGATGCAGGAAATCTCTCAATTCCAACCCCCTGGCACATGATGTAAGTCCCCTTTAACTAGTGGCCGCTTCTGCCCCCATCTCTTTTCTCTTTACCTATCAGCTCCCAGCAAAGTATGCAGCCACCTGATCCAGATCCACATTCACGCATTTCTGATGGAGCTCAAGACATTGCCAGGGAGTCAATACATGATCCATATGATAGATTCAGATTGGGAACAAGTTTGAATGGTATGTATTCATCTAATGTTACAGCAGTCGCGAGCTAATAGTACATCGAGCAGATGAGGAGGACCCACTGGAACGATTCCTTCATATGACTGACCAGCACAACATGCTGAACACTAGCGATCTACTATCCAACTCCCACAATCTTTCCCCTGGGCCATCCAGCACTAATGATCTGTCATCGGGTAGCACTGGTAACAGCATTCAGCCTCTCATTCCCCACTCTGCACAGTTTGACGCCTTCTACCCATTACCATTTCCCCTGTCATTTGCAGGATCTTCTCAGCGTTCTGAGAGGCATCGGCATGCTCGGCCCCCCTCCACCATGCCATATTTCATACCCAGAGCTGTTCTGCCATCTGAGCCCACTGCCTCTAGTCCCGTGCAACCTGTGGTCGCTGCCCCCGCAGCCCTTCTAGCCCCTGCGCTACCACCTGAACCCATGGCTATGCAGCCGGAAATTATGCCAGCTGCACAGGTAGGCCCTGTCGCCTCAATCTTCGCACCTACCGTGGTTCTTCCTGTTGTGCGGTCAGCTGCACTGGGCCATATTGTCCTTGATGTTATGCCTCAAGTCAAAAAACAGATTGTTGAACGCGTTGTCTTACTAGGATGTGAAAAGCAATAAAATCGCCTAAATTCACTAATCCTCCACGGTCAACAGTTCAGACAAATACCAACGGTTGATAACATGGTTGTTCGTGGGAGAAAAACACCAAAGTGCTTGTTTCAGTAGGCTATCGTCTCACAGATGGGAAGGGAAGGATGGTTTGAGGAGTTTATCAGAAATAGTCTCCGTTAACTGGTGTGATGCAGTGCTTAGGAAAACTCAGGGTCTTATCAGGAATAGTCTCCGTTAACTGGTGTGATGCAGTGCTTAGGAAACTCAGGGTTGTACAAATGCAGAGTCTCAGAATGTAGTGAAATCAGTAACTGGCGTAATGCAGTGCTTTGATCCTACAGATAATACGAATGCGGAATCTCAGAATGTACCGGTAACTGGCGTGATGCAGTGCTTCGATACTACGAATAGACGGGTAAAGGTACGCGGTGAGTCAGAGCGATATCTCGTGGATACTCCTTATTCTCACAATCAGGGGAGATCAAACTAAGAGTCGGATACAATGAATTCAACCAAATACGTGGCTTCAAAACCAAATCTTCTGTCGCTCGAGCACTCTCGTTGAGTCTGAGGCAAATCAGAACGGGATTAGGCCAAGCTCTTAATACTGTTGACTAAAGTATAAGTCTTATTTGTCGTCCTCAGTTCGTTAGAAATACGTGAATTCTCCCCACAGAATCGGTTTCCTGTGTCGTAAAGAGAATGAAGC
>KN835668.1:3085-16394 GCA_000827255.1 Suillus luteus UH-Slu-Lm8-n1
CCATCCGGTGTGATTGTGATACACTCAACACTGCCCGTGTGCCCCTGAAGTGGGGCACCAAATGCCTCACCAGTCTCCATATCCCATACCTGGATGGTCTTGTCGTCCGAACCAGATACGATGCGCTTCCCATCCGGTGTAATTGTGACACACTTAACACTGCCCGTGTGTCCATGGAGTGGGGCACCAAATGCCTCGCATGTCTCCATATTCCACACCCGAATCGTCTTGTCGCCCGATCCAGACACAATGCGTTTCCCATCCGGTGAGATTGCGACTGACCAGACACGGCTAGTATGGCCTTGGAGAGGGGATCCTAATGCCTCGCCAGTCTTCGCATCCCACACCCGGACTGTGTTGTCAAATGAACCTGAGACGATGCGACGTCCATCCGGCGAGAATGCGACGGACATAACAAAGTAATTGTGACGTTGAAGAGGGGCATACAATGCCTCGCCAGTCTCTATATCCCACACCTGGATCGTTCCATCATCTAAACCACACGCGATGCGTTTTCCGTCTGGTGACATTGCAACCGAGTAAACCATGACATTCGCGTGGATGATCTTTTCCATCTGGGGCCAATTTTCAACATGGCCAGCAACAATGCGGGGGGTGAGCGGAAACTTTGTGGCGAACTTGCGAAACATTCTCGACTGTGTTGGAGCGAACGGCAGAGCGGACAGGTATAAATGGGGTGTACTGCGCAAAATGGTAGTTGCAAATGTTCGGACGAAACGCAGGGTATCTCCGGTAGCGTCACTAACATGCGTGAACTCAGCATGACCCTGCGACCACCCCAGTACTCGTAAGAATTCATTGCGTAAGAATGAACTTGAGCTACGTACCGAAAACCAATCTGCAATCGATAAGAGGGTCACTACCGAGCCACCGAGGCTTTTCATCAGAGCCAGTGCTTCCAACCACCAAAGAAGGCGCTCTCCATCGAAGAAAGCTTCGACTTCCTTAGCGAGTGACGACTCAAAGGACGTAGAGCCGACATGAGTCCCCCAGAATCGACTTGAATATGATAGTTGGGCTGGAATGGAGTCCTTTACTCGTTTTTCCAAGTCAGGGACAGAAGAGTTGGGCAAGTATGAATTTTCCAAAGAGCAGATGTTGAACCGAAGCCCGCGCTTCGATGCCATCACCCGAAGGGAAGCAAAGGCAAGGTCGCCCTGTACCAATGAGCTATCGACGAAGAAGTCGTGGCTCCGCGATTTGTCTGTGAGGAAGTCGTAGAAGGACGCGTGGAGGGGACGTATGGGAGTCTGAGGATCCGTGACACTGGTAACAAGCGAGCCTAGGGACCTGATGACATTTTCCACGTTGTAACGGTTGCGTCCATCAGGAAAATGCAATCGCATAGCCTTCAATGCAGGTATGGGAAGTGGTTCCAACGAGGCAAGGATTTGCCCCATCACTGAGCAAAACACCGGGATGGCTTCCCCGTGCTCGTGCTTCGGCATGATTTCTTCTAGGATGCGTGCATACATCATATCTAACAGACGTGTTCCTGTTTCAGATGTTCCAGTAACCACAGCATCGAATCTGTCCGCCGGACTCAGGCCGACTTTGTTCGTGCCCTTGATATACTCACAGGCGAGACGGGCCCATTCAAACAAGCCGTCAGATTTCTCGGCGAGTGTATTGAAGTGCGCATCATTGAAGTTGCGGAGTCCTTCGAGCCTGTTCGAAATGTATAATTGGATGTCATTGTGTGTGGACGCTGGCGGGATATCATCCATGGAGATATGGTGGACATGTGATGCATACAGGGCATCATGGATATCTTGAAGTGGACGGGAGATGATGATGATACGGGCATTTGCTGGTAGCCCGGCGGGATGGGAGGAAGGAGCATCCGTCTTTCGAGACAGCAGACGAAGAATTTGTTCCCGGGTATTCGCGTCACCACTCTCGTCCAATGCATCGATGATTATCTGCACGGGTGCAGTAATTGCTTTCGAGGCCTCTCTCATCGGTCCCACGACTAGCTCCTGCCATTGTCTTGAGACGTCTACGGTGTGCTTCAACTCATTGTCGTCGCAAACCGCACGCGCCAATGCTCCTCGCATGGTGATATCGCAATCAGCCAAGTCGCGTGCGATTGTGGTGAATATCTTCTCGTGGCGGCGTTCGGCTTCTCTAGTGCGGTCGAAGCAGAAACAAGCTCGCATTCCCCCGCGCTCGTGAGACCAGTTCGCTATGGTATGAGCGATGGCTGATTTGCCCTTTCCTGCCGTGCCAGACAACCATAATATGCGCGGCTCGTCTTCACCCGTGCTACGGATCCAGCACTTGATGTCGGACAGAATGTCTTCCCGAGTGCCTGGGAGACAATTCTTGGCCGTATTCCGACCAGCACCGCGCACATATTCCATGCCATTAATGTCTTGATCCTCGGCTGGATCATCGGTATCGAATTTCAGACAATGCTCAGAAAGAACTTAAAGTTGATCGTACCGATACGGTGGACGGTTTCGGTGTTGGTAAGAGCCATGTTATCTCTGAACTGTTGCATGAGGTTGTCGAGAACCTCGTTGTGACGCTGGATCGTGGCCGCTGTTTCGTTGAAGACGTGCTTGCGAAGTCTTCGCCCTGTAAAGAGATCCTGAGTCTTGGGGGGACACTATCGGGGAAAAGACTCACAAAAACTCTTCATATCTGAGTAATGGACGACAAAGTCGGCACACTCCAGCGTCTGCCGCGCAATCTTTTCGCATATCTCTGGCATGGATGCAATTCTAGCCAAGCCCTCCCCTTCCATTAATAAAGCATAGACGTCCGAGATCTTCGAGAGCAGCTGGGACACTTCAACATCCAGGTTCGCCTGGTCTAGAATCATCTATCACCCATAACTCTTAGCAACCTGCGAAGTGTAAGAGTATGGAATAGAATCAAGCACACCTTGGATGCGCAGGTGAAGATACCCAACGCCACCTTTGCGTAGGGATGGACCTATGTACGAAAATCAGCCAGGTACAAAAATCGAGATAGACGCCCGTACATTCGCAAGCGTTGTAGCGACAGAGTGGAACTTCTTGAATCGTTTGAGTATTTTGGACAACGAGTCGATCGTATCGGGAACGGATTGCAGCTGGTCGGATGTTGAAGCGACATTTTCCACCTTTCCTGAAACAAGCCCTATCCCGTCGACACCTGCTTTGGCCTTTACAAGCGTCGCCTTTACAAGCTTTTGGTCGGGTTTTTCGGACTGATGAGGGCATTTAAAACATAATCCAAAGAGAGTTAATAAAATTACGAACTGCAATAGTCGTACTCATGTTTGCAACGCCCGAGTCGGAAGAACGGTCAGGAGTTGATTCAGGAATGATAGTAGTGAGTAGTGGAAGATGCTGCTTCCATTAGTTTTAACATGGAACACACCAAGAAATGCACGTACCTGGCTTGTTGGAGAGTGTGGGAGATCCTGTCTGCTGGAGGTTGCAGCTGTGGGTTCAGGGTTGGGAGACTGTCCAGCTCTTCGAGCGATGCGCTTGCGCAAGGACCCCAGAAATCCTCTGCGAGATCCATTCCTCGAATGCGGGAGAAAGGGCGGCTACAATCAAAATTAGACATAACGCGTAGTTGTAATGGCGAAAGTCCATACAGCATTGACTGCTCTCTGGCCTCTCTCCTCTGCCAAATGAGAGTTTGAATGACTTTGGTCCAACGATACCCGACGCTTCTTCTGAGGGTGGTCTTCTTTCATTGAGTAAATTAGGAGGACGACTGAGTATGAGTGTTAAGAGGTCTTGGTAACGAGGGAGGTGGATGCAGGGTGAAAACGCACTGCCAGCGAACATGTATTTGAAACGCCTGCATTATCGATTGGCTGGAGTATTAATAAAACCTTGCATCATGATATCGTCGATGTTCACTTGCACTGAGTTCTCGAGAGAACACTATGATATCTCGAGATACTTGGCATACTGCTGCGGAGCATGATGGATTCAGTGCCCTGTCTTTTGAGTGATCAGCAAACCTCACCACTGGCAGCACCCGTTATGTAACGTTGGTACAAATATTTGATACGCTCACTGATGTAAATTTGAGTCCATTAATGCATGATATCATGCGTTCACCACTACAGACTAATGGCACAACGTCGCAAACGATATACGAGTTCAAGGGCACTGATGGAGTCGACTGGCATGTAACGTTTGAACCTGCTCGCCTTTGTTTGTTTTCCCACTAAATCAACTTTACCTAGCTCAACATAACGCACGGTCCTGTATGTTCGGAATGCAATTCCGACGTTGATCTATCGCGCTGAACATGATGATTTTGCGAACTGTAAGGAGGCTCTTGGCACAACAAGATTTGTGTGATGATGTGAATGTGCGAAGTATCAAGAAACATAGAAACGTCTTTGTGTAGAGTGACTAGAAGGAAGAAACACAGTAATGCATATAAACAATCAACGGACCTCCAAGACAACGTCCCAGCGCTCCAGCCAACCCCTCCGTAAGAGAGCAGCCTCAAACTCGAGCATTAGCCTCCGTTCACGCCAGCCCTTGATGCCCAGTTCGTCGACGCACTGCTGTCTTGCCACTGGATCGTATGTAAGTTTGGTTGACAGTGCAGCAAGCGTATCAGTGTGTGTTGCTGATGTGTTGGTGAGCGTCGATAGTTTAAAGCGCGGATTGTCGTTTACTGTTGCGAGGACATCGGAGAAGCGGTGGGGGAGACGGCTGGCCAGGAAGGGGATGAGGCAGAGAACATGCGTCGTGCTGAGGAAGGAGATGTGATTGGAGAGTGAGGTGAATTCCAAAGTGGTGCGGGAACCTTTGGGAAGCTGAATAGTAGCTAGATGCGTGAGTGGAAGGTTGTTGAGGTTAACGATGGTCCCATGGTCGACGGAGCGAGGAGGTGCTGCTGCGAGTGGGTGAATCAGTCCGTCGATGTATTGTGCGCTAGTGACTGCAAAATTCAAGGAGTCAACATCGCCATAGTTCTTCATATCTTCAATATGTCCAAAGACGAGCATATATGCGTAGGAATATAGGGTTCCTGAAAGGGCAAGAGCCCATATCCTCACCTGGGACGTTTACGCGTGACTGATGAGTGCACCAGAGGTCGTTCAGCTCGCGCGTCAGTAACGAACACAGAATGCGCACACACACCACGCACCACGCACCATTCGATCCAGCCATTCCACCCACCACTTCCACTCAACCTTTAGATTGATGGAACAGCCATATGCACAGACGCCCTCATTCATCATGTCCTCGAGATCGTATAGAGGGTCGCGAAGCTCGATAACACCATCGCATACATCTTGCAGGAGCATGCTCAAAGGGATGACGATCTTGGATCCGGTACGATGATTGGAGGCATGTTTGACCAGGTTGATGTACCGCGTGGGCCAGAGAGAGCAACTTGGGACGAGGACGGTTTGGAGCGCTTGGAGGGCCGTGCGGGCGCGTTGGGAGTCCTTCGTAGGCGGGCGAGAAGAAGACGTGGTCCAGAAAGGGATGACAAAAAGTAGTACCAGGGTTATACTAATAAGGATTTCAAGAGTCCTGTAATTCCAAAGTTCGTAGCACTTGACGAAATCGATGGCCAGGTCTTTGATGGCGGTGTGCAGAGAACAGAGTTGCTGAAAGTGTTGAGAGATGCATAAACACGCGCCTTGGAATTGACTGAACTTTGCAAGAAGAGAAAAGACATGGATTGACATGGCTATGGAAAGACCTGCGTGTGACTGTAAAGGATGATATAGATTCAAACAGTGATTCTGGAAGTTGGCGACCAACCCAGAAACACATATATATGCCATTTGCGGCGACAGTGGGATTACTCACCTCAGAGAAGCATCGGGCGTTGAAAATAAACTTGGGAGAAAATGTCCAGACTCAAGGCGTATTATGAGCTCCCCTAGATTACCTTGAACCGACCGTGACGAGCCAGAATTGAATCGCGTTCTAGAGAAAAGCATTAATGCACACCAACTGAACGGGCCGCCAACTGTGTACTTACCGCGGTGGGATGGCTGTGATGAAGCCGCCTTTATTTGTGCATGTTTGGTTATACCCCGACGAGGTGATCCCGCTTTTATAGTTTCACCTCAACAGTATCAGCTGCCCAAGTTTTTTAAGACTGCGCTCGTCCTGCGCCCGTCTACAAAATCAGGTTCCCCTTCGCTCCGCTTTCTACATCCAACATGCCGTCAAATGCGAAGAAACGACAACGCGAATCTGAAGACTGGGATTATGCTGATCTTAGTGGGCCTGACCCAATGTACAAGAGGACAGCACCGGCATGCATTCCCGCGTCATCTTCCACGACTTTTAGAGTCAACACCATTGCCAAGGGACCCGATCCCAATTTAACGTCTTATAGTTCTACTTTTGACAGCAAGGCTCCTTATAGCTATTCATACACTCCTACTACTACTTCTGTGATGACGATGCCATCAGTTCCATATTCTTCATACAACTACAGCTACCCGTACCCCCAACCCACCCATACTCACGCAGAGTCTCAGTCTCCAGTCCAGGAGGCCCTACCACCTCCCGTCAAGAAACAAAGGAAGAAGAAGAAAGACGTCAATGAGCCTGCGCCAGAGAAACGCGGTGCAATGTTCAAGAAAAAGTGTCCGCAGAATGTTCTTGATCGTGTTGATAGGGTCATGTCCCAACGGTAGCGTGTTTCTCCGGTATTTGGTAGAACGTGTCATCGATCGCGACCAAGATTTTTCATGGTCGACAGGAAGCGTACCGGCGACGAGCCACGTGAGGAGTTCAGCGTATTAGGCTCTACGGGAAATGTGCGTACTCTTTTATTCGATCGTTCAACACCCTCACATCAACATAGGTATATACTGTCATCATTGACAAAACACCATCCTGCAACTGCATGTCACGTTTTTCTCCGCTTTCAATAGCCCCTGACTCCGGCGTTTGACAGGTCCAGATGCCAGCAAAGGCAATCATTGCAAGCATATAGTAGGGCCGCTTTTTCTTCGCATCACATTCATATCTAAACATTTTACGTTAAGCTATTCATCTTTTTGAAAGGTGCTCGCAGCTCTATGTCCATTGCTCCTGAAAACGACTGAACCTATCCTACAGTTCTCCAAGTCAGCCAGAGCTCCGGCTTGTGGTATCAAAAGTTAGTACGTCATATTGATACCGCTGTCATCACTCAATTATCACCTTACAGGGCACTTCTCACCTCCGAACTCCAAGAAATATTCGCGCACGCACCTCCGGCACCCAACTCTGTTATCAACCAACGCGTTCGCGACGCATATGCACGTGCAACTGGGAAGGCCACTACCGCCTCGGAAGAGTCCGAGCCTGTGAAAAAGCGCCGCGCGCCTGGCCCAGAGGACGACTGCCCCATCTGCTACGAGAGCATGCATGGTGCAGACGGGAACACCCTCATCTGGTGCGAGACGTGTGCGAATGCCGTGCACAAGGAGTGCTTCACACAATGTATGTGTCATGTACTTGTTACCATTAAGCATGGGACTGATGTATTGACGTAGGGGCTAAATCCTGTGGACACAACATTACGTGTGTCTTCTGCCGTTCCCCATGGGTCAACGTTAGCACAGGTGGGCAGGCCTCCGGGAAGGGAAAGGCGTCAATGTCCGAGGGATATATTAACCTTGGTACTGTTGCGGGTTTGAGTCAAGAGCGTGATACTAGCTCCTGTGCGTCCATTTCCGTCATTCTTCTACAATCTCTTCAAGCTTCCGCATCGTGACTCTTCTTATCATCCTGGGCGCCTATCTAGTCTGATTAATTCACACTAATCCATCACTTGCTGTAGATTACCATGGCTCCAGGCGTGGGTATCGGCACTACGGTTATCAAGATTATGAAAACCTGATTTAGACAACGGACCCGTGTTTTATCTTTTTTTTTCTTCACGTGTATCGATATCCGTGATCTGGCCCCACGATCCATCATCTGCACTTTTTTCCCTATTGGCGTCCCCTCTATTTCATCACAGTACAACACCATTTAAATCTCTCGCAGGTCTATATACGATTGCGCCTTCGAATTGCCATCCTAATCGTTAGTGTACATGTCACCGATCAGCCTAGTACTACAGTATCTCAAATCTTGGTTCCTGAATTATGCCCGCCTCGAGGCGCTTCCAATCAGTCGCTAAAGAGGGTGCGTCTTTACTGATCGTTTCGTTTTCTGATGCACGTGTACTATGTCTTATCCAGCCACATCGCCGGGTTATTCTGTGTCAGGGCCTTTTGCGTATGTTTAGATGCAGGAGTCACATCAGTATCCCCAAAGTCTCAGGTGACATTGGCTAGACGTAATGCCATCACGCAGCTAGTAATCATTCACCGACTCAGGACTAGGACACGGCAATGTTGGGAAATTTATCCCCATTGGCACATGCCTTGTTCTCCGCAAAATGCGCGAATCGAATTCAAGACCAAAAGTTCCATATCGACACGTCGCGATCGATGCAGATGTGAACAAGGCGCGGTGACGTGTGGGGCGCTTGCTTGAGCGAATCCTACGCTGTCACATGAGATCCTGGGGTGGGGCCTGTGTCCGCCATGTCTCTGGTCCTCCAGGTTAGTGCCAGTTTGAGAGGTTGAAGCAGTGTGTTCTGAATCTTCTGATTGAACTGGCTGCTGGTTCTGCAAATAAGGAATCGCAGATTTGTACAATAGGCGCCTTCCGTGTTACCACTCACCCAAAATTTCTCGGTTTCAACTTTCAAGTGGTATATCTGCATGCTCGGTTGGATGGCTGTGTCCACGACCCAGATTGTCGGTAAACATACTGTACAATGGCAATCCAGCGCTCCGACGATCAAGCTTGTATTACATAAGACTGGAGGCTTCTTCAACGGTACCTACTTCTTCGGGACTCGGATAACTGACTGCGTTCATGAAAATTCAAATGACTACAGAGCCTGAGGCCTGAGCGCTTGAGCGCTGACACTGACACTGACTTGGAACGCCTGCCAACTCCGCCACTGCAAGTGGAGTGTTAAATATGCTTCCTCAGGTCCTTGACTCACCCAGTCACGCCGGGCCGTCCACTCAGTAAGTAGTATTAAAGCCATGCTATCTCAATCCCACAGCATCTCATCCTGTCAATTATTTCCCTCGAATCATGCTCAATTTCCCTTGGGCTCGACGTGTTGCGCCTCGAACCGACACACAGAAAGAGCGGACGCCGTTCCTCGAACAAAGGCTTGGGGTATGGCGTGTACTGATCGCCGCTGATGAATCTTCACCATTCAGGCTCCCCAATTTTCAGTGGAGTCTTGTATCGACACATACCCCCCTCTTGACTCGCGCATACAAGGATATTTACTCTATCAGCCCCATATTTTTCTGGCTCATGATAGCTACACACCTCTGGTATGCAATTGAGGACCCACTGTCCCTCTACTTCTCAAACCGCCTTCTACTTCTCGTGGGTAAACTCTTCTTAACTGATGCCTCACACATTAACTATTCTCGAAGATCCAACAATCTGTTTTGCAAGGCAAAGTTCACACGAGTCTGAACAAAGATCTATGTATAGCCATCATCGCTCGAGCTTCATGCTCCGCATTCAGTGGATTTGTGCATTGGACTTCGTAAGGTTCCGTCGAATTTGGTCGATTTACATTGATCGTGTGTAACAATAGGAATAATGTCAAGGAACAATACCGCATGCTCGTCGAATACCGACTTCAAGAGCGGTTACTTCGAGGTATCAGCGCCTTAATCTTCATCTTCATTTCAACGCTAATAAAGTGCCTTGTTAGCAAATCTTGCGCGGGATCTTGAGACTTCCCAAGGTTAGTGGCTGCCATATGACTTGTAGAATGATGAGCTCAAGTCAGGTATCCAAAGATAACGATGCGCGTCTTAAAGCTGACCCTGAGCGGGTGTTTCGCTGCCTTGTACAATTACTTGACCTCGGGAAGGAGATTATTTCATTTCTGCTCCAATTGCGATTGTTGCTCCATCTCCTAGGCTCCGGGTTTTCAAGCGCTGGACCTGTCTCGATCATATTGTGTTTTGTGCCCCTGATACTGGAGAATATATGGGACCATAACCTCTGGAGCAAAGGTTTATATTCCTGTATATTTTATTCGACCTGTTCTGACGTTCGTAGCTTACGTGAAACAGGCGGTCAATGGCGACTACTTACGGAAAGAGGCCTTGACTTTGCTTACAGACAACACATATAAAGCCGAGGTGATGGGAGGCAATCTATTAGGTTATCTTTTAAAAGGTTGAGTGTTTTGAGTTTCATAACTTGACATCACTAACATCAAACGTTTTAGAGTACGAGAAAGTGCTCGACGCACTTAGTCACATACCTAACGGGGACGCTGAGACTTTGTGGAGGCGAACAACGACTGCTCTGCCTAATATGTTTTTCAACCTTTGCAAGGACGGGCCCGTTGTGAGTTTATGCAATTTTATGCGCCTGCATTTCTGATGTATTGTTAGCTCTATATCGGGTTGTTAGCTCTTACGAATCCAAGTCAGGTATCTGTTGTTCAGCTAGCTATGCTGGAACAAACTACCACGCGTCTTCGATACACGTTTTCTTTCGCCAGGCACATCCTCACCTTTTGGCCGAGTGAATTAGCCAACTTGAAGAATTGTTATAGAGTTCTCGATCTTGAGAACAAGATGAAAGACGGCTGTATGCCGTATTCACCGGCAACTGGTGCTCCAGGTGTCTCATTAGAAGTCCGGTATGAATCTCAAGTTTTGTATAGCTGCTCCTCTTCATCTTTCATTGACAGAGACGTATCATTCAACTATCCCGGCGCAAAGTCTGAAAGAGATGCATTGAAGAACGTCTCTTTTTCGATAAAAGCGGGTCAATTGGTGGTCATCGTCGGCGCGAACGGCTCAGGAAAATCGACCATACTCAAGCTCTTGACTCGCTGCTACGACGCTACATCAGGCACTGTCTTAGTTGACGGAAATCCCATCACAGACTATCAAATCGCAGACTTGCGGTCTGTGACAGCTAGTCTGACACAGGAGCACACCATATTCCCACTCTCTTTGAGCGAGAACATCGGGATCGGGTCACCATCATCTGTGACAGATCATGACAAAATCACTCAAGCAGCCAAGTTAGCCGGTGCTCAAGATGTCATCAAGAACTTCACCGACGGATATGACACTGTCCTTGAACCTGTCAGGACTGCCTATCTTAGCTATTCAGGGAGGGGGAACGAGGCCTTAGAAAAGGAGTACGAGAAAATGGAGAAAGCAACAAACGTGTCTGGTATGTCTCACTTGCTAGGATGTTGCGTGTACTGATGACGCTCAGGCGGAGAGAAACAAAGACTTGTTGCGTGAGTCTACCCACCCTGCCTCATTGACATTTGACCAACTCGCGCAGCTCCCGGACCTTTATGCGTATGCTGTCCGAGGACATCAAGTTTGTTATAGTCGACGAGCCAAGCTCCGCCCTTGACCCAGGAGGCGAGTACGAACTATTCAAGCAGCTCAGGGAAGCACGAAAAGGGCGAACCATGATATTCGTCACGCATCGTTTCGGGCATCTCACCAAGTTTGCCGATCTCATCTTGTGCGTATCCCTTTTTGATTATATGTTGCCTCTCATTTTGATGTGAACGATGAATACAGGTGTATGAAGGGAGGGACTGTGGTTGAGACGGGAACGCACCAGGAACTGTTGAACCATCAGGGAGAGTATGCTCACTTATATAATGTCCAAGCGCAAGCTTTTACTTGAGACTTACCAAGTCCATGGAGGATAGTTTTTAGAACAAGCTGGCATACACCGTGATTATGCTGCGTATAGTAACTTCCATACAGTGCAAGATGTATCATGAAACCTGTGTGTCATAGTACCACACATGTTTGATGATGCTGGCGCCAAAATATCTGATCTTGATGAACTGGTAGCAAAACAATTTTCGCCCTTGTGGGGGAATACAGCCAATCACTGACGCAGCGGCTTTGAGAAGAAGATTGGTCATTGTGTCATATATCGAAGGGAGGCAATGGATTTGACAAATGGTAAGCAAAGAGAATACAATGTACGAGAAGTTTTGGGCGATAACGCGCAGCGTCTTCCGGCCCAGAGGGACTAACTTGAGACAGGGATGCCAGCTGCAAGGGAGGGAGAGCTTCCTAGCTGCAACTGTACTGTAGGTGTCCTCCAAGCAGCATATTGAGGAGAGCGAGAGCTGGATGAGTGTGAAATGTCGATTGAGAACGGGCTAGTTCTGCAACCGGCGAATAGGAATAGGGAATCGCAGATTTCTAAAATATGATTCGAGTGCCAGACTCAGGCTGGCTCGAGAGCTGGGCGGCTGCGTGGCCGTGGACACAGACCAGGTTGTCAGTAAGCGTACTAGCATGACATACTTACTGTAAAAAGTGCACCCATGTGATGAGGCACTGCCTGGCACACCCATTCGACAAGCCTGCATTCAAACGTTAAAATCACGTCGAACTGCGAGTTCACGTCTGCCGTGGCAAGGAAGCGAGCAGTTAGCATCACCGGCCACCCTTCGGTCCATCTGATAGAACCGAAGTCACCTGCCAACATGTTCCCCATGGAACAGCAATTCTCTGGCACAGCTGAAGGCTACCTGGGTTCGAGTTGGCTTATGGGTCGTAGGGCCCATCGTAGAGGATGTCGCCGAGCGCCTCACCTGGCCAGCAGACTGGAATACATCGGATTGCAACCACGACAGGAACTTGCCTGCCACAAAAACCGGAAACCCTGTAGACAATGTCAACGTAAAAGCTATTCGGGGCTGGGGACGACCTGAGTAAACATAGTGATCGTTGGGTACCTAGATTCTCATGGGGATTAGCCTGTTCGTCATTCATGATAATCAATTGACGCGTCCTGGTTACCATTGACTCTCACCCGACTCACACCAACTTGCACAACACCCCCGCCATTCAATGTCATCCTCTATCACTGCTGTTTCCACGACCTTCTACACCGCCCATCAACTCGGTAGCCCGTTCGAAAAAATCATGTGTCACTGGCTATCGTCGACCTCGTGGAATATGGTGAGGCATGCGGTCTTTTTGAGTTTCTCTGGCAGGTCATTTACAGCCGAACGTTGTGCGCAGCGGGTGCTACCATCAAAGGCGACGACTGGATACTTGACGGCAGGAGTTATGGGTACCCTGTTATCACTCAGACGTTACTCGGCTCCGTCAAACCCTGAGGCAACAAGGTACGGACATCCTCACTTATGTCGAGAAATTTACGGTGGCGCTCAGCCAAAGGGCCAAGCGAAGTCACGTGAGACCGATCGCTTACCTTTTTTGGACGAGGTTCTGCAACCTCGCTGGCACATGACCAGG
>KN835670.1:0-11088 GCA_000827255.1 Suillus luteus UH-Slu-Lm8-n1
TGATGATGTGGGGGCTAGCGAGAGCAGCAGGCAAGGATTGAGGTATTGATTGAATCTGCTACTAGCTTGTTTGACGTGTTTGAATTCATTTATTTCCGTGCTATTTTGTGTGCTACTATCCCTACAGTGTGCTATATAGCTCCTTGGAGCGGCTGGAGGCTATACTGTCATATATATTAATACAAGTCCTGGTAGTGTAACAAACGATGAATGCATACTTGGTGAGGATCCTCAGCCCCCACAAAAGTATGCATACATATGATCCTCAGCCCCATACATGCTTCTTTGTATCAATACAATGGCTCGTACCTATTTCAGGCTTCCCTGGATGCTTCTTTGTATCAATACAATAGCTCGTACCTGTTTCAGGCTTCCCTTGGATGCTTCTTTGTATCAATACAGTAGGTGATACATATTTTTGGCTTCCCTGGATGCTTCTTTGTATCAATACAGTTGCTCGTACATATTTTTGGCTTCCCTGGATGCTTCTTTCTATCAATACAATAGTTTGTACCTATTTCTGGCTTCCAGGGGATGCTTCCTCGTATTAATACATTGACTTGCGCCTATTTTTGACTTCCTGGGGATGCTTCCTTCACCACCTTGTGCCTATTTCTGCCTTCCTTGGTAGTCGGGATACTTCATTCAAGTTATATCAATACACTCGCTCATACCTACTAAGTATTTCTGTTTTTTGTATCAATACATTGACTAGTGCATGAGTCCTACTTTGACTACAATGACACAGCGGCTCAAACTCCATATAGTTGGTGAGTAATTGTACCCCGATAACCAACAATGGCACGTCACTCAATTATAGCGATCTCCCGTGAGGGTCAAGACATGAAGAAACCTCGGAGGAGGATAGAAGGTTTCAAACGTCTTCAGAATCACACTGACCCAAAGATGTTTATGCTGCGCTGCATCTTCGATGGGGCGGTCATAATGTACTCTTCCCGTGAACATCTTCCAAGCGCAGCTCATCCATAACTGAATGTTCAAAAACAAAGCAACACTTGATTATTTTATGATGGTACAAGAACATGAGTGTATCAGGAAGCAAGCAAAGAAATACAGCAAAAATCACGGTACAAGAACACGAGTGTATCACGAAGTGCCAACAAGTCACAAAGCAAAGGTAATACAGCAAAAAACAAAGCAATGTACCAACAAAGATCAGCAAGATGTCACAAGAACATGAGTGTATGAGTCTGTCTAAGCAATGGACTTACGAGCCCTACTATTGTTCCCTTTCTTTGAAACATGCGTGTCACTACCAATGCGGTTGGCTTCAATCAACCGTGTTGATGGCACGTGAGAACGCGTACTGCGACGCCGAGACTGATTCGCAGTATCATCAAGTGACTCCGTAATGCCATCTATAGAAGGAGACACTGGTTGAGGAACAGCAGGCATGGAAGTAACGGGAGACGCCGGAACATCTGTACAAGGAATAGCAGGTGACAGAGGCGCTGAATCTGTGGGAGTAATAGTAGACGTCAGAGGGACTGTGTCCATGGAAGTAACCCCAGGCGCCAGAGTGTCTGTGGAAGGAATAGCAGGCGTCAGATGCGCTGAATCCGTGGAAGTAATGGCAGGCGTCAGAGGCACTGTGTCCGTGGATGTAACAGCAGACATCAGAGGTCCCGGGTCCATCGGAGTTGCAGGAAGGTGAGAATTGGCCAGAGGACCTGCCCGAGGTGCCCGAGGGTTGTCTGAACTCTTAGGTTCAATTCTCCGAAGGCGTGGAGGTGAGATGAGGCCGAGGCCCTCATCTCTATTCCAGGACGTGATGGGCGAATTCTGGGGTGCCGGAGGAAGAATCAGTAGACCCTGACTCGCAGGTGAAAGAGGTGGGGAGGGCAACCTTGGCAGATTGAACGAATCCAAATCCACCTGTGAAAAATCCATCAACTCAGGATCGAGAGACAGCAAGTGCTCCAACGACAGTGAGGGATCCAACAGTGGCACAGATGGGGCGTGGTGGATCCCATCCAGAAGCTCAACATCATGACTTGGGCCTTGAAGAGCGGAGGTAGAACTGTGTGGAGTGGCTAGTGCGGTGATTTCAGGGCCGATGCATGCGGAAGTTGATGATTCTCTCGCAGGTGGAGTTACACTTGAGTTTGTTGAAGGATGGGAGGCGGCTGTTCGACTATCAGTATCAATGTCTGAGGCAGAAAAATGAGTACTTACAGCATGCGGAAGTCGATGATTCTCCCGCAGGTGGAGTTACACTTGAGTTTGTTGAAGGATGGGAGGCGGCTGTAGGACTATCAGTATCAATGTCTGAGGGGGGAAAATGGTTACTTACAGAACGCGCCTTTCAAAAAGGCAGTGAATGGCTCAACAATGCGACCGTGGTGATCGGGCAGCGTGTCGCGGAAATTGAAACCGGAAAAGCCCTTTCCATGATGGAAACTGTATAGATTAGAACAAGCAAAGAAAGTATCCAAGTGGACATACCTAAAGACGCGAACCTCCCCATTCACACGAGGATCGGGTCCCCCAAGGTAGACACTTCCGTGCCATCCAGTCATCTCATGAATAGCATCTAATAGTTGCCCAACCACTCCGCCGAGGCCTTCAAGACATCTTCAATGTGTTTCAGCGTCTGATTCAATGTTTACCACATGAAGAAGTACTTACTGTGCTTTCAGGTTCTCTGTAGGTGTGCGGATAGCCTCAAGATCGGCCTTCGCCTGATCCGCACGACGAGCACACTCGATCTTTGCCTCTGCCTCCATGTGATGTACGAACTCCTCGCCGCGAGCAGCCATGGACTTCGCTGCTTCTGAACGAAGGACGGAGATACGAGGTTTGTCGCTGTTGTTCTTCATCTGAGTCACAATCTCAGCCTTGACTTCAGGATTGGCCTTGTACTCCGTCTGGATGAAGTGTTCGACAGCCGAAGGACCTCGAGTGCGATGGGTAGATGTACCCATTATTTTGGTGATGGTCTTTGCAAACTGGGTGACGCGAGCCCTTCCCGAAGCCGTGGACGCACGATATAAATAAGAACGTATTTGCTATTACAATTGCGATTAGTGAACCGAAATGAAAATGAAATATGACACATACAGAGTGGCGTCGTTTGGTGAACACACCCAGCTCCTTCATTTGCTCACTCGTCAATTGACTTTCCGTGAGTGGAATACCAGCATCATCTTTGAAATGCGCGGCTATTTCTGGCCATTTTTCAAACCACTCCCGGTAGGTGTTAGTACAGTATGCAGCAACTTCCCCTTGCAGCTGACTGACGCAAAAACCATCCACCTTACTTTTCAGGAAGTCCGACTGCTCGTGAGTCATCCATGTCATTCCAGGCATCTATCAACCGGCGGAAGGCTAAATGTATGTCATAATTCCGCATGCGGTGACACATACCTTGTGTTTTTCTGATCAAACTCGGCGATAGTGTGCTTGTACCTGTGTTTGGATACTGCATCCAGCAACGGACTCTGAAAATTTTCATTGTATTGACCAATGAGAGCGCGAGAGAGCTGGAGTTTGCCGACAGCTTATAATAGCCAGCCTGGACTCGGGTTTTTTTACCCACCCAACTTGTTTTTCCACTCCGCGTCACTGCCCTTGCTGTCACTGCCACCTGTTTGATCAAAATGAAAGTTTTTCCCACAGCGAAGGACGAAACTTTCAGTTTGTCCGAGCTCGCTAGTGCTTTGGAGCTGGTACGCAACCAACATGGTAAGTTGTGTAACTTTTAACATGTAATTACTATGCTAATTCCGTGTTTTTTTAGCCATCACCCAGGGTGACCACCAAGCCGACGAAGTCACTCACACTGCAGATGACGTCGCTGTAGATGACGTTGGGTCTGGTTACTGCCCAGCATGTTCTCAACGTGTGCAAGGGTTCACTCTCCCTATAGTGAACAACAACGGTAAGTCTTTGTTGTGTGATCTTGGTTAGTCTAACATTGGATTTTTGATTGGCAGTTGCTGCAGCCGACAATGTAGCGGACGATAGCGATACCGTCGCTCCTGTCAATAATGTGGCCCCAGTCACTCCCGTCCCTCAGGCTGCTGCCACCCAAGCTGCACCACCTAACTTGCACACAAGTACATCTGTGTCCCAGCGCTGGTATGTAATTACCGTTGGACGCGAGACTGGTGTCTTTCAAGGGTGGTACGTATCTCACTCATTGATTATTATTATTTTAATCCTTTTTGCTAGGCATAATGTTCATGTTCACGTCATTGGTGTGCCAGGCGCCTGTTTCGGGCGCTACTCCTCTCAAAGCACTGCCCAGGTTGCGTATGCGCAAGCGTTGAACGATGGTTCTGTCTCGCGCTTGCCGCTTTGAGTAGCTACATAGCTAGATACCAATGTATTTTACATGTCTTGAAATCCTTGCGTCAATGTATACCATTGTCATGTTCAGTTATCGCTTGTGTGAATTTCCATTGAGTGATTGACGCTAACTATCTTGATATGACAACTGTCGCACTGCAGCCGCTTCAGAAATCAAATAATAATAGTATTCGATAGCCCTGGGTCTAACTAGTATTTACATGATTGTATAGATATGATACATAGAGCATTTAAGTCAGTTGAGTGTAGGATGATAAGTGTCCCGAAGTTGTGGCTGTGTCTACGTGTAAGTCTACCGAGTTCAGATGGTAACAACTACATACAAACTTCATTTCTTACTCACATCACACACATAATCATACGCCCTTTCTTAATACTTATGGGACGCCGTCGCAAATTATCACCAGAGCGACGAGAAGCACGTCGGCAGACAAAGTGTGTATATTACTTGCGGTGAGTGGTTATATATTTTACATAGTCTATTGGAACAGGAACGTGTTCATCAGGCATGTTGGTCATGAACGCAACAAAGCACGACGCAGGTGGAGGCAGAGACAGGGAGCCCAAGATGTAAGTTAACTAGTTCTACTTATGTATAATACTGAGGTCATTGCAGGCCACACTGAACGCTTTTGAAACCTTAGAGGAGATACTGAGCAGGACATATACTGGTGGCAGCCGCCATCACAATGGTTGTCTAGCTCGTGTTGGTGCCGTTTTGCAGGATGTAGATGCGCGAGGGTGGAGCATTGTGAGGCCAGAGTTTTTGGAGCAAGTATCAGAGGCTACCGCTTTGCTCAACGATGCCGAAGCTCTGTCAACATCTGTTGCAATTTTAGATGGTCCGTGCACCGCATATCTTAAAACTGAATGTTCGCGTCTTCTTCATACAGCACGTCTCTGGCTTGCAGCTGAGGAACAAATCCTATCTCTGATGGACCAAGAGCCAGGAGCTCTGGAGCACGCCCTGTTCAATGATGGGCTCGTATGGCAGCATGTTTAATTACCGTACCTATACCGTGCTTTGATTATATCACGTGATCGAAACTAAGTTGTTGATGATATCATGTGATCGAAACTAAGTTGTTGATGATATCATGTGATCGAATCTAAGTTGTTGAATTTCGATCAAGGTAACGACTGAATAATGGTCTTACAAGCTAAGTCTAAAAGTTATCGTCGAAAACTCAACAAGTATGACCGCCAGTTCATTGCAGAGAACACTGCTCGATGGGCTCCCGAGGCAAAGCGCCGACGAAATGACGACACTCAAGATGGTGCTCCACCAGGAAGCGTGTTTCACGCACACACATCAATAGACGTCACACAAAGGGACCGACATTCAGTCAAGACTTCGTATTTTCGGGCGCCACAAGCGATATCATTGCCGCATGTCGTTTCACCTGCACCAACCCCATCAGGACTTTCGGAGGCATTGAATTTTGACATGGTCGATGAAGCTTATGTAGATTTCCTTGCAGATACTACCACAGACATGGAGCCTATTAAAAGCAAAAGGAAACGCACAGCAGGGGTAAGTCGTCTTTTCTGTGTCTGTATCTTACTCACCATGTTCAAGGACGAGCCTCTGAAGCTGTGGATCCCGGAGCGAGAAAATTTTCTTAGGGAGTTCATCCGACTCGAAGGACGCGGAGACGCTATGTTATATCAAACATGCCAAGGTTTACCCGGATGCCCGAACGAAGCTGTCATCCGCTGTAGGGACTGCGAAGGGCTTCAGCTGTACTGTCAAGGATGCACAGTTGTGCAACACATTGCGACGCCATTGCATGTTATGGAGGTAAGTTTTTTAGATTTGTATTTTTGCTTTGCATTGTTCACTCTGCTCAGATATGGATGGGCACCCATTTCCAGCGTATCTCACTCCATGACCTTGGCCTACGTGTTCAACTTGGCCATCCTCCTGGAGTCAAGTGTTGTAAGCCAGCCTCTGCATTCGACGACGATTTCACTGTACTCGAGATCAATGGTATACACAGTGTCGCCCTGGATTTCTGTAACTGCGCTACAGCGCAAACTCATGATATTCAGCTATTGCGCGCTCGCTGGTACCCGGCAACCACTACAAATCCACGGACCGCTGCTACTTTCCGCCTTCTAGATCATTTCCAGATGTATACCTTTGAATCCAAAGGATCCGCATTTGAATACTACCAATCGCTGTCGCGTCTGACCGACAATACAGGGACACGTCAACCGAAGGTACTGAGCTCATTTTATGGTGTGGTTGGGATACTGACAGGTATTTAGGACCGTTATGAGTCGTTCTTAAGGATGAGTCGCCAACATCGTCACCTCACATCTCTTTTACGAGCTGGACGCGGTCACGATCCAAGCGGTATTCTCGGCACGAAGGAAGGGGAGCTCGCGATACTTTGTCCAGCTTGTCCTCAGCCAGGCAGAAATTTGCCGCAAGACTGGGAAAATGCGCCCCCAAATGTAAAGTATGTTTCATGCTCTCATTTATATATTCAACATTCATACTTACATTTTGACAGGTGGCTGTATGGGTTATTTTTGGCCATTGATGCAAACTTTCGTTTATGCCGTCGCAACAAGTCTTCGGACCAAGCAGATCCAGGTCTAAGTAACGGCTGGTCATATTTCGTGGAGCGTACTGGATTCAAGGAGGTACTGGATGCTTCCAGCGGGCAGCTACAAGAGGTGAGCATTTGTCAATTGGTGACGTGTGACTGGCTGATTTTGTATCATTTAGAAAAGTTCCTGCACAGGCCATCATGCTGTCAATCTCGCTGACACTAAAAACGCGCGTGGGATGGCAGCCACAGGTGTTGGCGCCATAGTTTGTGCACGCCATAACCTGACTCGTCCATCAGCGGTTGGTGATCTACAGAAAGGTGAAAAGTAAGTTCATTTCCTATTCTGTCTCAGTGCGAATCCTAATAGATGTTTGGTTAGATATGTCAACATGGATTATCTTTTTTTCTCAACTTTACAGCATGCGAGCGACGTCCGTGTGCTTAATGTCTCTTACGATATCGCGTGCCAATGGTCCAAACATCTTTGGACCCGGATGTCACGGTACCCGTCCAGGATCCACTTGCAGCCCAACAACAAGGTCTTCACATTCGTAGTTCCGAAATTTCATCTGCCGGCACACATCCTTTCTTGCCAAACCACATATTCCCTCAACCTCATCAAGGGTATGGCAAGGACTGACGGCGAGGCCATTGAACGAGGTTGGTCTAACATTAATCCAATCGCTACAAGTACACGGGAAATGGGTCCAGGATCGCGACGCGACATCCTGGACGATCATTTCGGTGATTGGAATTGGCGGAAAGTTTGTAATTTGGGTATGTACTGCATCTCTTTTTGTCTCTCACGCACTCACTTGTCACTCTTAGGTCCTTTACTCTTACGGAAACTCAAGGAGGCGATTCCCGAGCGTGACCAGCATATCTTCGACCTTCGAGACTTTGAAGAAGCAATTCCGCCAGCCAGTCTTACAGCCTGGCAGGTCATGATCACTGAATGGGAACAGGACCGATCGAAGCCAAATCCTTTCGAGTCGGAGGCATCAGGTATGTATCTCAAGTTCATGTGGTGTATTGTAGTCTGACACTCTTGTCGCAGTCGCCACGCAAGCTTCTGTCAGGCTGGAACTCTCACAGCTGGAAGGGCAACAGCTCAGCCTTGGTGTTGACACCTCCCTGCATCCAGATATATCTCCGAGTGTGTTAGTAGCTGTCGGAATAGATCTTGAATCTCAGCAGTAAGTGCTTCGTGGTGCTGGCTGCTGACCGTTCATTAATCTTTTATTTCTTAGACGGCGCCTAGCTATAGATAGTACCAATACTGGTGCTCACGCCACGGACAATCAGCTTTCTCTACTACAACAACGAACGAACGGTCTGCGCCGCCGTATCGAACAATGGGTACAGATACAAATGCTTTACATGCCATGCGTTGCCCGCCTGCGAAGCGACACCCCGGATATGCCCAACCTGCCAGAAGAGCCAGTCCACTGTATAAAGTTATGGATGCCTTCTGCAGTGGCGAATATGGGTATGACTTGTGACATCAACCTCTACAACATCGAGTGGAAACTGCGTCGTGCCCAGGCACATGATGCTCTCCAGGAACTCCGTAAACATCTCCGACTAAAACGGCATCTCACTAGCTTCAAGAGGGTTTGGATTAGAGGACAACGAGCGCATACGAGATCACGGGCAGTAATCGATACTGTACAGCTCAAGATAGACGCCGCTGCTACAAAGTATCGCACTGCTTGGGCTGCCTTAGATTCCCTCAGCGTTAAACTCTCAAAGCTCACCTGGCAGGTCGAATTCCCGAAACTCAACAACGATGATATCCGAGGGATGACAGAGGCACAGGCAGGGGGAGAAGGTGAAACAGAGGGTCGAAGATTAGTTTCGGTCTCCTGGATTTGGAAGCAACACCACGGCGCGGGTGAGGAAGAGCTTTCCACAGCCATGCGTGTGGAATGGTGCAAAGCGCGTGCACGCGCTAACAGGTGGGCTGAAGAAGTTGATCTCGTGCAAGAGGAGATGCGGCGGGTGCTTACCTATTTTGATTGGCAAGGAAGGTGGTGGGATGAACGTGCCGTTGCCAGGGTTGATTTTGCAGTACAGGAGAACGAGGCTCTCATCGCTTACGCTTCACGGCAAGCTAACATCCGATGTTCGATGCGGACACACTGTCTTTCTTTGTGGAGTGTAGTTCCTGGCCTCCTCGCTCAGTCAGCTACATCCTACACTACGTGATATGTTTTTCAATGCTTTTATGTTTTTTGTTTCATATGTTTCTTGTATCTAAATATTGATTGCCGCAACCACTGTTTGTCTTTGTGGTCCGTGGTCCCTGGCCTCCTCGCTCAGTCAACAATATCCTGCACCACGTAATGAATTGCACTTTTGCCCCACAGAATGTGTGTTTTCACAATTTCCGTTATTTCTATATATGGATACCACAAAAAACAAGTGGGCGGCGGTTTGTTAAGCTTCGGAGAGCCAGGGACGCGGGCTCCGAAGCCAGGTAGTTGAGAAGGACGAACAGAACATCAGATCTACTACTAGATCTACCAGAGATCTGATAGGACCTGATTAATGATGAGCGAGAATACATATGACAGTGATCTTAGTCAGCGGGCAGAGCTGTGGATGTGTTCCCAGCAGAGTATGGATACAAGAAGCCAGGGGCAGTACTACTATAGGAAGAGTATTGATACAATAGCCCAGGGGACAGTACTACAGGGAGAGTATGGATACAAAGAAGTCACTGGCCATTACTGTGGAGTATGCATCCATAGCTCGTTACTATGGCCAAGTAGTATGGATACTCCTGCCAGGGTGTGGTGGCGGCTGGTAGCTGCCTGTAGGAGCATTCCTATGAACTACAGGCTACTACAAGCTACTACAGTATTGCCTCGTAGTACTATGTAATACTACATAGTTGCCTTACTGACTATATACAAGGCAGGTAGCTCCCGAGCTCCGCTGACTATGCTGACTATATAGCACTATATAGTCAGCTTGTTTTTTCCTGATGAATGGCGAGGACTCGGGGCCTAGATGTTGTCAGCGAGAACCGTCCAGTTCACCCAAATAAATTCGTGTCAGTGAGTCCAACCGGAATGAACACAGACGCAGCATGGCTGCCAGTCCAATTTTGCATGGCAAAAACTTATATTGGTGGGGATAGTACTCGATCAGAAATCGAAAATACGTGTAACAATATTTATCCAGTGCTTTGCCGTGGCTCGATTATCTGTCGTATTGGCAATAGCGGCAGTCCAGGTGTATAATCTCGCACATATACATATTGGCCACCAGTATTTCTGGCTATGCGTCCGAGTCCGTAAGGCGACTATGCTTACGTATGACAGCCTGTAGATGTCAACTTATAGTGGTCAGGAGAAGTTATGCCGCGTACCGAGAGGGTGGTCGCCTGCAAGAACGATAAGCTGGTTTTCCCTTGGGTTGAAGATATGATATTATAACGGTTAACCAGTATCAACTCAGTGATTGATTGCATTCATGGGATCACCTATTGGTACATGAGAAGAAACCTCAGACCCTCTGGACCGAACTGAACCGGACCACGGCAGCCTGAGGCTGAGTGGCAGTGGAGAGGGTCTTATTGGTATCTGACCCAGCAGGCAAGCTGTTGCACATACAGCCACCAACTGGTATCATGAGTGTGGCGGTCTCGCCTTATGCTTCTGCTTCGACCGCACACAGCAAGCGACTTAGCGGATTGCAACCCTATCATGCAGCTAGCCTTGGCGCAAGTGGTTCATGACAATGACAACAACGGACTCACTGGTAAGCGCACACGAGACTTCGCAAGACAAGGGAGGGAGGGAAGGAGTTGTAGCCTCCGAAGCTATCACTTCACCTATCCTGATGGTCATCGATACGTTGGACGAGAGTTTCTCGGTGAAGCCCCGGCACCAAATTCTTCGTCTGCTTGCTGGCGAGCTGAATACTTCTCCCTCCCAGCTACCCGACATCCTAGCAAACTTCCGTATTCTTGTTATTCACGCCCACTGAAAATATTCAGGACGTCCTGGACACCGTATTGCATATTCGTCGTGTCCTCATGGATAATATCTCACCTGCGTCCACGTCCAATAGACCGTTTCGAGACTGGTTACCGGAACATCTGGAAAAGGATCATGTCTGTTGGACGATATACAAAAGGCATAATTGACGTACTACAACAATACACGAGAAAGAAATAACAAAAGTA
>KN835671.1:2215-16450 GCA_000827255.1 Suillus luteus UH-Slu-Lm8-n1
CAGAACCCAAAATCCAGAAGTGCTTCAGCAAAGTCCTTACCATGTGGGAAAAAAGTTCCCAAATCAGAACCCAAAATCCAGAAGTGCTTCAGCAACGCCCTTACAGTGTGGGAAAAAAGTTCCCAAATCAGAACCTAAAATCAAGCCCAAGTTGCCCTCAGTGGCCCAAGACTTAATTTTAACATGGCACGCCCACTTGCCAATGTGATTGCAGCATCCATTTACCCAACACCAAAATACCATGAGAAACAGTTGAAAATTTTTAACCCCAAGATAAACTAGAGGTGCTTTGAGAAAGTCCTTGAAGTGTGGGAAGAAAGTTCCCAAATCAGAACCCAAAATCAAGAAAGTCTTCAAAGTGTGGGAAATAATCTCCAAACTCAGAACCCAAAACCAAAGTTGTAGCCAATGTCTACCCTCTCTGTCAACTTTTCACCTTTGCTTGCCTCTCTCAATCAGGATATTGTAACAAGTCAATGGACTGTATAATGCTACAATGACCCTGCAAATCAAGACATCCTTGTCCATACTGCAAACAATTCAATGAGGCATCAAGGTAGTTGGAGCTTATAAATATATGCCAAGGGGGTCAAGGATAAGGATAACATAAGCAGCCAAACATGCCAATGAGGTGTCGCAAAGCGGTGGACATCCTCCGCTGATGAGCTGCGGGCGCGTTACGCACTCCCATGGGCATGACGGTCCACTCGTAGAGTCCCCACGGCATATGCACTGCAAGGAGTTTCATATCGTCAGGGTGAACCTTAGTCTGAAAAAACAAATTAGTCATATCGATTTTGCCAAAAATCTTTCCTTTTGCGCAGTCACGAAGAATTTCATCTATGCGCGGTAGGGGGTGATTATCAGGAACCGTATTCATGTTTAGTTGACGAAAGTCGTTGACCCAACGGGGGAGCGCTGTTGGGTCAGCCTTCGGGATGATAAAGACATCTTGGCCGCATCTTCACTGGCACCGATGACCCAGACGCTGCCAAAACAATCTACGAGTTTGACGCATCGACGCTCGAAACTGTCGGAACTCCCTTGGAAGGACACACCAAAGGTATCGTTGGTCTAGCACTCTCATCTGGTGGTGCTCTCCTCGCTAGTTCTTCACATGACAACACCATCAAGCTCTGGGCTTTCGAGTCCTGCCAACTCCAGAGGCCCTTATCCTCTCACCCGATTCGCGCAAACTGGCTTACGCGAGTAGCGCGGGAGGCAGAGATCAGTGGTTCTGCATTTGTGATACTCTACCCGACATTCTTGCTTAGGCCCGTGTACGCATTCCCCGCACCCATTCACTTGTCGTATGCTAACATTTCCTTACAGACCATTGCACGCAAAAAAAGAGCCCTCGGTGATCTACTAAATGTGAGCATTTCATCTTTCACTTATCTCACCGCTCATTGATAACCATCATTCCAGTCTGATGCAACTCGTAGTCGCCGCAGACCACCAATACATGCCATACCTATGGTGCAGAGACCTCCCCCTACAATAGATCCACAACAACCCATTTTCGGTCACCTCAGCAAACTTCTTCGCTTCTCTCATACGAACCCAGTGCACCATGATCAACTTCGCGATCCCTTAGATGTAGGTCTTTTTCTCTTGTTTATTCTCCATTTGATTTGACACATTTGTTGCAGTTCTCTACCATGGCGCCCCTACCCCGCCCTCTCTTGGGGCACACCTCAACTCAGGGACGTTAACATGTGAGTTTTCATTTAATTGCTGTCACATTGTTCGACTAATGTCTTTTAGTCTCGATCACTGCCAACCACTCGATCGTCTGCCACCCCACCTACCACACTCGCAGCCCGCATACCCCACCCATCATCCTGGTAGCCTGTTCGTGGAGGACACGCGCAGCCTCGCATCGTCGATGTTCCTCTTGCACAGGCTAAAGAGGCATGTTCCCTTTATCTACTCCCGTTGTATTTGAAAACTTAACGCACGAATTTACAGCGCAACACTGCGGCAGGCACCCCAAAAAAAGACGAAGACATAACACCCGACGAATATCTCGACCCTCCCTCACCGAACCCCAATTCACAACAACCAGCTGTTGCACTACAGCCTGCCATCGAAGAGCATGGAGGCGACCGATCATGTTTCTGCTTCTAGTCTGTATGGTTGACATATCCAGTGCTCTATGACTATGGATATGTATGTCCTTTGTATGTTTAACTATCTTCTCGTCCTTGGTGTTTCAGTACATGAATGTGACTCATCCAACGTCATGCTCAAAGGCTTTGTTCTTTGCCGCTCTGTAATAGGATGTTCTAGGATCATCTATCCCGTGGTATTTTTTTCCTGTGAGAAGTCTTCATTCCCTCGCGGCCTTTCGCACCTCCAGCTCAACACAGCACAAGGCACCCGTCGCGCCCAAGATTCATATACTACACTCACGAGAAATTACAAAATTCAGAGACTGTGATTCATGGGTTTTCCACCAACCCCGCGAGCCCAGACTACCTCAGATCCAAATACATCCTCCCGAACCTATCTCCCCTGGTCACCTTCCCCTGTGATTACTACACCATCATCATGACCATCTCCATGACTCTTTCCAGGCCCGAGATCTCGTGCAAGGCTGCATGCAGCTGCTCCTGGCATCATTTGATGATGGCGCGGAGGCCTGGTCGGTCTTCGAACCCGACGACAGAGTGATGATTTCTGCGGGAGCACGGGGTTTTGAGATCTGCAGATGTCTAGTCGTCATCGACGACATGTCATTTGATGTATTGAAATAAGCATACCATCACTCGTGAACGGGCGAGCTTAAACGCATCCGAGTCATTGCAACTCTCAGATATGTAAGGTCTGTGTAAGGGCCTGGGTTGTTTCACTTTTCGTCAATCAATCCCCTTCCACAACATTTGTAGTACTGACGCACCTGAACTTCGACAGAGTACGCTCTTGTTGGGCGGTTGATGATGTCTTCCGTCAGAAGTACGAGTATAATTGGTCGTCGCTCTAGTAATGGCACTGCCTTAGCCATGGCTGTGATCCGAGAAGCGAGGAGAACTGAGTATGTGAATGGAAGGATTCAGGGTGCAGTGCAAAGGTTGAGGCATGCGGAGGGGGCGTGTTAGTATGTATATGGAAAGTGGTGTTTAGTAACTGATCTCACATTCAAACATTTGTCGCTCTTCAAGTTCTTCACTACTAAAGCACTAACCTCTCGGTAATACCAAAAATCTGATCTAGACTTGCAGCACGGATGAGCTGAAGTTTGGCTTTACAGGAGACCTACCTGCGAAAACCGCTGCCAACATCACTAGGTATACAGCACAGTGACACCGGTGCAAGCTCACCTTGGCCCCGTTGAACAAACCCTACCTGAACTTGACTACATCACTGGTGGAAACGTAGCGATGGCTTCTACATCGAAAGCAGCAGCCACAAAATCGATTCTGACACCATCGATGACTCTGAGAGGTCACTGTAGTGGGGAGCTTCGGGCGAGAGCCGGGGAGACGTGAGCAGCAGGAGGATGCAGTTAGAGAGATGCAGAGGTTAGGGGAGCGAGGACTCGACCGGCAGATTCCGGGGTCCTGGACTCGGGACCTATGAGCATATAGTGTACACGCATGTAGCACAGACACACACACACACGACGACACCGTCTTCACCCTCTTCCGAGTGCAAGGCTGGCTTGGACATCACGAAAATAGGATTAGATCCATATCCTATTTTACAGACGGCCAGCAAATGATCAGCGGATTTGAGGACCACACCGCTCGGCGATGGGATCTGAATACTGGCAAGGAGATTGAAGAATGGCGGGATGTTTGCAAGGACGCAGAGGCAGTGACAGTGGCAGTATCTAGGGATGGTCGATGGATCATCACTGGATATGCGGAGCTGCTCAGCTGAAAGTCTTTGAGGTTGAGACGGGTGTTGTGAAAAAACTTCAAGGCCACTCACATGCAATCACCTGCATCGACATATCTATGGACAACAAGCTACTGGCGAGCGGTTCGAATAAAACAGTGCAGATATGGAGCTTGGGAGACTGGCAAA
This sequence comes from Suillus luteus UH-Slu-Lm8-n1, assembly GCA_000827255.1. Lineage (NCBI taxonomy): Eukaryota > Fungi > Basidiomycota > Agaricomycetes > Boletales > Suillaceae > Suillus > Suillus luteus. The sequence continues at coordinate 6,248 of KN835671.1, forward strand.
CTCGTGGCTGGTCCGTTCGCTTAGAGGCAGTCTTCGTCAATGACATCTGTTGAGTCTTGCATGTTTTACTTGTACCTCTATGACACTGCCGTTTCCTTGTACGGATATGGCTTTGCATCAACAGCTATGTCCGTAGTTGGCATTTCGCTTTGTATCTATTCGCTCTTAATAAGCGCAGTTTGGCCTACACGCGTCTGACTATGAGCAGTCGCCAGTGGAACCAAGACTCGTCGGAATAGTCCTCGCCTTCAGTCAGTACCTCGTATCTTACCACTAGCTCGTTCAAGAGCTGCTGAACGACTTGAAAGCACGGATTCGACGACAATGTATGCGAACTGCCCCTTATAACACTCACATTTTGATAGCAACCTTCCGGTCAATTGACGGATCTCGTGGCGACAAGTGGTATATGGCGAACCATGCACACGCGCTGCTCTCAATCGACGCTATACAGCATGCTGACGCCAATCATTCGAAGTTGGAAAGGTCGTGCCCATGTGAGTGGAACGTCGCATCCATGCATCAAATTCAATACCATTGGACAAAGCCGATGATCCCACAACAGAATGTTCAGCGAATAAAATAAGAGTCAGCATACATAGGAAAGCAATGGGTTATGACTACCTATAAGAACAGTATGAGCTATTAATATATAGTCGAGGCAGTCTCGTCCAAGTATGACATCTGCCCCACTCATTCCTCATCCTCAAAATGCAGGACTTGCGCATCCACGTCTACAGGTACATCCCTATATCCGCGCCTGGCGCGGTAGCCCATCGATAGAGATTCCAGGCTCGATGCTATATATTCAAACGCGATGCCTGAAAGCCCGAGAAGGAACCATATGGTACAGACGCCAGCGTAGCCATCACACCCGACCCTGATCCATGCGAATAGTCGCCTCCGTGTAAACGGATCGTCCTGTGCGTCAATGGTAAGCACACAACACGCGCACATAAGATAGATGTCGCTTGCCCTCTCGCCATTCCGCTCTTGGTATACCACCACCATGCGACAAGCGCCGTGATCGCAAAGGGGAACAACATCACCATCATCCAGAAAATTGCGCTGTGGCCGTTAATGCCTGGGAACAGATGTGGCGTGCCTCTGTCTATGCGTTCGCCGCCCTCACATGTGGAGTAGAGCACTTTGCGATACGCCGTGCGGTCATACCAATAGTCTTCTCCATTGCGGCATGAGTCATCGGGAGGTCGTGGATTCGTCCCCGGAACAAGAACGCATTCGCCTTCTCCATTGCGAACATAGCTAACCCTGCAGCTTGTTTCTCGGCTTTCTGTCGCCACGAGTGACTTCATCGGAACAATTTGATATCAGTGCGTCCTACCACACGTCCGAGTTGCGATTGAAGCTTACCCCACCCATTCTTCAAGATAGCCATCCAAAGACCCGCTGCTCGCGAGCCGTTCCGCGTGTCAATGTGAAACCGCCATTCCCCACAGCAACAGGGTATGTGCTTATTGGTTGGTTATTTAAAACGCTAGTGGAACGAAATATTTGACTGATGAGACTTGGCCTTGGCCTGCCTTGTATAAAACCGTGCTTCACCGGCGATTGCATGAAACACACAGTTGTGCTTTTGGGGACCGAGAAAAACTGTATAGGTCGCCGTTATTTAACTTAACTCGTCACCTTCCATGTTGGCCAACTCGATGCAGCAAACCAGAATACTTTGCTACCGAATATCAATGGTTTAAGATATCGGTAGGCCGTCACCATCCAAGTGGTCATAAACATAAAGGCCTCCACCGCAATGGCCACTTTAATCTGATCAGCGCTTATAACAAAAAGCAGAGTAGCACGACAATACTCACAGAACGAGTGGTTTCTCTCCCGCCCACATATCACCCATGGCAAAGTATGCGACGTCAAACTCCGTGCGTGCCAGTACTTTACCCTGTGACTTTTCCGATGATGCAATCAACGGATCCCATACTCGCACGCACCCGTCGTTGCCCCCACTGATAATGCCAACTCGTCGCCGATCCCGCCCCTCGACCCAGCATGCATGAACAGCACCATACCCGGGTGAACCTATTGGATCCAACTGCTCGTGTTTGAACATAGCGAGGGGACCTTTGGTTAACGCGCGAATGTCATACATGTGCACGGCATTATCTGAGCGTGCCACAGCAAGCAGCCGACCATCAGAAGAAAAAGCGGCCGTTGTGACTTCGAATGTAGCAACTGAGGCTGATGGGTCGAGTGTTGTTTTTGCTACAGAATTCCCGGACTTGCGAGCAACATCGTACAATCTTATAGGATGTCGATTATTCTCACCACATGTGATCAAGACATAAGCGCTCCCTGCACAGAGTTATACCAGCCGGATCACGGGTAAACACAATCACTCACCATCTGGACTAACGGCTCCTGCATCACCTGATTCATTAGCACTGAAAGAAAATAGCACTCGGCCCCGTGAAATATCATGTGCGCGGTGAAAACCTTTGTCCTTGCCCTCCCCGTCAGTGTCATGAGCTTCTGAAGATGTGTACATAAAGCGCTCGGTCGGGCCACGGCCCCAAAGTACAGTACCCGCGGCGTGATCGACGTCAGGAGGAGCAACGTGCAGTTTCGTCTCCGGATCAGGCGGAGGCGTAGTTCTGGACCATGTAAACGATGTGAATAAATCCAGCGTCTTAAAGATAGAGACGGTGCTGAATTATTAAGTCAGCTCCAACGAAATAAATGATTGACAGAAAATACAAACCCATCTCGACAAGACACAGCAATATTTGCACCATCGGACGAGTGCATTAAGTCCTGGGCAACATCTCCAAACGTGACTGTGAAATCGAAAATCAGTTAGTATAAAGGTAGCAACAATCGACTCACTGGAATTCATCATCGAGGGGGCGCTGGTGATGGATCCACTCATTTCCATTTCATCAACTTTGGGCAGCTGCCAAAGCTGCACCTGAAAATCATTCCCAGCCGATATAAATTGTTCGGGGCTATAGTGGCTATTAGCTCATCAAGCACAATAATGCAGGGCCAACTATACTTCAACGGATTGAATAAGACATCGTTCACCGTGTAGTATTTTTTCCCTGAAACTGGAACGCGGTTAAGTCACAAGTATCACTCCGGAAAGAGAGAATCACCTCCATGATCGATGCAGTGAGCATCCACAACGTGACCTGCAAGTGTGATCTAAACAATGCCCTCTACCACTTGCTGACAGACTTACAGCGGTCTTGGTGGAGCACTACCATTGTCCCAGCATTGTTGTCTGATGGGGGAGGCGCTGTGGGAACTAAGCATCTGTAAATTAGCAGAGTATGAAACACGGGCACCTTCTCTGTCTTCGTCCGAATAGTCAGCATGTCCACATGATGCTGCGGCACACGCTATGATGGCTCCTGGAACTTGCACAATCTTATTTATGGCTGAAAAACTCGTCAGGAGCGATGCCAAAATATTAGCTAAAAATTATTACTCACACCCCGATGCAATCTGACGATGCGATTGCACAGCACCTAACTTATCGTAAGCAAGATCTTGGAATAGTTTGAGAGGACGCGTGCGTCCCGGCAAGTGCCTAGCGAAACGAAGTCTGGCGGGTGGTTTGAGTGGGCGCGGCCGGAAACCTGGCACAGAATTTAGCTGAGCAAAATTTCATTAATTGCCCACATGAAGATATACAACGGCGTACTTTTCCCCAAAAGTATTGCTCCTTGTAAATCGGATCCAAGGGGGTAACTGGATAGTGAACAGCGAAGTACTTCGGACGTATCGGCCGCAGCACTCCAGGTCGTGGTCGTGGCGGCTCGACCTCAAGCTCCACATTCGGTGAAAAATCTTCAGCCTTATTACTTGGAGGCACTGGTTTCCACTGGAAGCGAACTTTAAATATATAGTATATGAGTATCAATTGAAGAGACGCTCACTTGTGATTCATCCGAAATGTCGAGACAAGCCATGTAATTGACATACTCCTCTTCTGAGTCATATCCAGGGTCTCCGGATGATAGTGGTTGTGACAGGGTCGACGGTGCGTTTGTGCAAGGGAGGAAATCGTTTGGGTCATGTACGTCGTTACTGCAGTCCATTTGGGTGCTCTCACCATTCGGGAGGAAATCGTTTGGATCGAATGAATCTTCACTCCAGTCCATTTGGTTTCTCTCATTATTCTCGTAGATATCGGTCATCTGTTCAGCAAACAACTTGAAGCGATTTTCTTCAAATTCGAGTCTAGGTCTCTAACAGAACAAGTGCATAAAGCAAGTACAAGGCGATATTGAGTAAAATCTTACTTTTTCCAATGTCTTGTCGTCATATTCGTCACTGCTACAAACCGACGAATTTATTACATCCGGCTGCTTGCGTTTTTCCATTTGTCGACTGGGAGCGTTTGCAATTTCTTCAAAGGTGGCTCTTCAACGCGTTCGATCGCGATTCTGTTTCTCTTTTCCTGAGAATAAAGGTGGCCCTGCATGAGCCCTCAACCGTGACAGGCTGGCCGCTTGAAAGTAAAATCTCACCTCATCAACAACTTCAAAGAGCCCTGAATATTAATGCGCGTACGTACTATGACTGCTGCAGGATGTCACAGGAGAGATAATCAAGAAATGTAACAGCGACGGCTCACTTTGAGTTATGATTGCAAACTGACTTGCAAATTGGGTCCTCAGAGCAGAGGCAAGCGGGAGAAGGAAGCGGCTGATTGGGACTGCGCCGACTGGAAAATTTGGTCATATGGGCAAGGGGCGACGTTCTACCCCTTGCCACGATTCACTTTTAAGTTTTGATTCGATCTGTCGAAGTCATTAAATTTGCTGCTTCTTAATATTAATGTGTTCCACTCACCAGGCCATACCGTTATTGAAGTCGGAGTCAGTGGCCAACGTGTCGCGATACATGACGCGTGTGACAGCGTTCAGGTTGTTCCTTCAGTCATTGCAAGTCTTGGGGGGCATACACCACTCACCGGTAGCTGAGATCGCTGGTAGCACAGCATTTTCGATGATTGAACATATCGTTTCTTCCGAGAGTTCCTGAACTGTCATCGATCATCGGGAACTGACTCATCAGGCATCAGGCAAAAATAGACCACACATACGCTGTGGCATGTCAGGGGCTGGAGCGTTCTAGGCCCGGCGAAAAACAATTCCCGTGATCAATTTCTTTCCCTCGAGGGCGCAGTTTTCCAAGTAAAGTCTCACTTGCTGCGCACTCAGTGAACACTGAAAAGTTCCGATTGACGCATCCCGAGTCTGCCTCTAGCTTCCAACCGTGATCAAATCACTGATCACTTCCTTTTGGCCCTCCTAAATATCGCACATCTACACAAGGTGAGCTGTTTCTGCCTCGCGCGCTTTCGATTCACCGACTGCCAGCATTCCGCTCTCTTCCTCATTCGCGGGCGCCTTTCTCAGCTGAAGTTGGGTGACGCTGAACAAAGGATGCGAGATCTCGAGGATGAGTTTCGCTTTTCCATCTGTGCCTCGTTTCTAATATTATGATTAGTGGTCCTCTCTCCCCACTTTGAAGAATTCATCTCGCCGACGATTCTCGCGTCATCTGCAAGGTCACCAACCGTTGTGGTTCGAGCACTCGACAGTCTCCCAACCCTGAAACCACCGCTGCAAGTTCGAGCGCAACGGTCCTCCTACACCCTCAGACAAGCCAGGCCTATACAATTCTTGGTACCTTCCGCGTGTGATCTAGCTGCCGCAGGTTCTGTTCACCACTCACCACTACCAATCCTGAACCAAAACCTCACCAGTCTTCAGATTTACGCATTGCAAAGGTAAGTTCGATTGTCGCAGTTCGCCACATTTTCATCAGTCGCATCTACTAAGTTCCTTCATCAGGCCGAACAACCCGACCCAAATTTTGTAAAGGCAGCGCTCGCGGGTGCCAAAAGCGAGTTCGAAAGTGTCCAACATGTCTCAGGAATGGCCGAAAATACTGCTTCAGCATCCGATAACCTACAAACCGTTATCGATACCATCGATACCTTTTCTGCGATTCTGGGACCTCTAAAGGTGTTCAATTCCGCCGCTAACGGGCTTGCAGATGTACGGACCTCTATCTCGATTTCGTACGTGGCTTATCTTCATGCATAGGTCCATCCATATGCAAAGGTAACATTGGGTATCTTCACCTGCACGTCCAAGGTGTGTTTATTTTCATATTCATCAACTTAGCAGGCTAACAAGATTTTTTGGGCGCGATAACGTGCGCGTGCACGATGGTTTTCACACTCTGAGTGTTGATCGCTATGGAACAGCTCCTTCAAGCTGCCCCATGCTGCGCTAGAAAACCCATAGCATTGGTTTTCGTACAAATGATACGCCGGGGACGGCGGTGTACTAGAGACAGGACAGTGGACACTTGAAGTGCTGATCGCGCCGAAGATGAAGGAAAGCCAAAGGTACACAGCTTGCTGAACGATGTATATCTGACTTGAAGTTGTGGCGCGGAGTCTGGCGTTGGATGGTGTGGGAGAGACTTATTCAGATGATTGTTTGAGGGAACGGCCTTATACCTGCACGGCACGGTTTGCAGACACTGCAGACGATCAGCCATCCTGAAATGAAACAAGAGGAACTCGTATTCGGGATGCCCGGAGCATTTGTAGTACTCTATTCGTGCCAATACATACTCTGCATACAGATTACCATGGGTTTCGTCCCCAGAATTTGCCATCGATGAATACCAACTCAGCACCGAGGTGCTATTGATATCAGGCCCATTTGGACGAAACTTGAAAGCTGGGAGTGCAGGAGGAGACTCTGACCTGAATACACGACGGAGGAAGGCTAGAAAACAGCTAATCCAAAAGCGATCGATCTCTTCGGTCTTGTTTCAAGGACATTAAAGATTGTCAAGGGTTTGAACACGTTGCTCCAAGGTCCTAGAGGCGTCGAGAAGCTGCCCCTACTGGCCGTCTGGACTCTGGAGATTCTTCGTATTCACACGAAGAACATGACGTTCAAGTTGGGCATCGCGCCTCTGCTATAGTACTACTAATATGGTGCATCGCAAACCCACGTGCACGCGTCTGCAATCCTTGCTGACCCTCTGACGAGCCTCAATTTCAGCCTGAAGTCCAACATCAACCTCCGACAGACACTTGGAATTCTTCTCAGCCTCTATCGATGTCGGAACCAGACCCAGTACCAGAGAATTCCACTTGCACCTGGACAGTCCGCAAACATGGCTATCGCAACGTCCTAGGACATGGTGATGTTAAGGGTCTCACAACACCAGCACCAACATTCGCAACCCCCCTCGTCGGTCATCCCTCCCTCTACGTCTCAGTTGTCGCAGCCTGCTGCGGCAAGCGCACATCAACCCTACGCACCACCGATGCCTTACTTTTATCTGTATCCTCAAAACCAGTGCTATGGCAGTCCCTACAATCAAGGTTACCCTACACCATTCGTCAAGTACCCTGCTCCTACTTCACCAGCCATGTTCCAGCACCAACACCAACCCGCAAAATAGACTGATGGTTTGAGTATGGGCGGGGCGTTCCCACTCCGACTTATCTACGTTCCAGCAGCTGGGGAGGGTAGGCGTCATCGCTCAAAACTCGATACACTCCTCGACTCGAACTTTACATCGGAGCTAAGGAGTTCCTGCGGATCTTCATGGATGCATTCACCGTATCTTGCGCGCCGACAAAAGTATGTCCGTCAAGAATTTGACTCTTTTGGTTTAGCGCTGGTATACGAGCTAGCTTATTCATACTTGGGCCTTTAGAATTCTTGGCCTGTCGCTAGTGATGAAGACCAAAGGTGTTACAAATCAATTGGTCGTTCAATCCACTTCTCCATAGTGGGGTATGGGTAGCGCCGCGGTTGCTTCACTCAGTCTTGACGCCGCCGGGAGTACAAGTACTCACCTGCAGCAGCCGAGAAAGCTGTCACAGTCGGCGCCTCCACGCTCGGCAACTCGTGCCTATTGTTCCCAACGTAGCCTTGCAAGCTCTGGCCGCCATGAGATTGCGCTCTGTCGACAGTTTCGGTGAATGGTTCCAATGGGCGTTATCTCAATAGCTCAGCGATCAAACCACCTCGCCTGAAGTGAGCGACATTTCATAAGTCTCCATTTGTTACTCAATTCGTCTAGTCGCCATGGTCAGCTTGGGGAACGTGAACCTTACCGCATTAAGGATGAGAACGGCGTCTCTGCGCTCTGCTTCAGCTGCGGAACATCTACCCTCCCTAGCGCTGTTGACGTATCTGCTCTACCAGCACAGCGTTTTAGAAGGTCAACCTCATCTTCTCATAGTACCAGTATTGGATTCGACGTCTCAGAAGTTCCTCCTCCTCGGCCAAGTCACGCGGGAGTTCCAGCCACCCGGTCAGGGCCGCAACGCTGCCATCTACCTCGACTTCGCCCCCCTTGGGCGCCCACAGTGTGGCCCCAACGATAAGGAGCTGTGGTATGCAAGAGCCAATTCCAAATCAGAATGCATCATGGGTGCCACGGTCCGTTGCTGATGTACATCTTGTCGTGGGAATAATCTTATTGATATTTTTTGAAGCAATGGTACACCAGGCGCAAGGCTGACGCGGATTGTTACATGAGTGAAAAGTTCCATGATCCAGAAGTTCATGATGACAAGCGCCCATGCGAGGAACATGACTATGAGTGGTACGTCATCCCTCGTTACCTCTGGCTATCACAACTGCTCATGCGTTATTCTAGTGACTACAACTTCGTGCGGAGTGACGGTAAATGTGTGACTTCGGGCCCAGAGCGTATACCCAACACCCAGTGCACCCTTGGGACGCCAGGCGAAAAGTACATGGGTTCATCGGGATATTGCAAGATCCCTGGGAACAAGTGTGAAGGTGGCTCTCGCATGGACGAACCTATGTCTAAAGATTGTTCCGGAGGTGGGTGCTTTAGAGGCAGTGGAGGATCTGTGTCTCATACGACATTTGCAGCTGAACCTGTCGAAGGAGCGATCGTTCACCAGATTGTATGTTTTCTGTTCTAGCTTTTTCCCAGTTTGGAAACTCATGATATTAAAGCATCCATTCCCTAGTGATATTGTGCAAAGCGAGTATTTCAAGGACTCGAAGGTGAGCGTCCTGTGCATCGTGCCATATCCAAACTCACGTTTACCTCCACAGACCGTTCTCGTCCGTCTTTCCGACTTCACGATTTGGCAATCTAGCAACGAGGGCTACACATGGGAACAGAAGTTCCCAGAGGAGCGTTTCCTAGCGTTCTGCATGCATACACACACTAACGAGCGCGCATACCTCATCACTGACTCCAAGAGGTTCTACTATACCACGGACACATGCCGCTACTGGCACTTCGGGGCCCAAGCGTTGCGCTTCCAGCCCAGGTCCGACTACCTCATCTGGATCGGTAATATGGAGTGTCAAACGGGGTACGAAAACTGTCGCGCGCAGGCCCAGTACACGTCAAACAATGGGCGGAATAGGCAGTTAGTGGAGGACTACGTCGTCAACTGTAGCTGGGCACGCGACGAGGAGCTGCGGATCGATTCATCTCAGATCATATGCGAGTCGTACGCGAACGAGCAGGGCTCGCAGTTGTTTTTCGGGAAAGAGAATGCGTTGCAGCTTGTGTCTGGATTGGACTATTATGCGACGAAAACGAAGCTGTTTGACCATGTCGTGGGGTTCACCAAGTTTTCAGAGTTTTTGATCGTGGCTGAGGTGAGTGTTCGGTTGGCTTGTGCGTGCGCTTTTGATTGACTCGCTGCATATTTGTAGTACCTCCCAATGAGGGGTACACTTAACCTCCAGGTCTCGCTTGATGGACGGACATTTGCTTCTGGGAGCTTCCCTCCTGGCATGCATCCGGATTCTCACGTAGGCAGCGCCGCTCTTATTCTACAAACGCTTGCTCATAACGTTTTGTAGGCATACACTGTTCTCGAGTCGAGCACTAAATCTATCTTCCTGCACATGACCATGAACGAGTTCTAACTCCAACGGAACTTATTCTGGGTTGTGCATCGAGAACGTGAACAGTAACAGTGCCGGCTTCGTTGACTTTGAAAAATTCGTGGGGCTAGATGGCATTGCGATGGTCAACGTGGTGGCCAATCCTGCAGAGGCTGCGCTCACGGGACGCAAGGCTCTGCAGACGAGGATCACGCATAATGACGGTATGCTTTGTTTCATGCGTATTTTGTGCCTCTCGTTGACGGTTACTTGTTGCATCAGGTGGCACTTGGAAGCC
>KN835672.1:0-16221 GCA_000827255.1 Suillus luteus UH-Slu-Lm8-n1
ACTCGGGAATCCGCGTCTATCATCTTCACCACCCCTACACATCGCTCAGCTTCTGCAGGCCTCTCTTCAAAAACTCGTAAGGCACTTGAGAAGTTATATGACCGCAGCTATGGCGCCCGTCACTGTCTCGTAACGTCGTCAGCGACCTACCTGGTGACTGTAGCCCATGCCGTTCAACGTGCGAGCAAGTCTGATCTTGTGGGGTAATCCCATTACCTGTGAAATGTTCAATGTTAATAATTTATTCAGTTGACACTCTACGAATATTGTCTTGGTCTAGATTTGAGATCATTCCATGTTGACAGCAGACGAAATATGTTCTATCGTATGACATGTTTCTTGCGTGCGCTGTTGACGCTGACATTAATCTGCAGTGTCACCCCACTTGCATGGTATATTTGATGCTGGTCACTGGTTTCTCCTGCCGGATATAGGCACACTAAGGAAAGTCCATGACTATGTGAAAGACGCTATTGCATCAAGGGCAAACTCCCAGTCTAGTAAAGGCACAAATCATTTCTGGTTAGAGGTAGGCACTTGTTCTGTGGTATCGCATGCCTGCAACGATATTTACTTTTCCGCAGTGGAATCTCAACAATAAAACACTGTACACGTTCATACTATTGCCTGGCGCAGGATCCCCACGCATCTCATGCGAAATTGGTGGTGGAGTTTGGGAAGATCACTCTTATCCTTACCAAGGCCTTCCATTGCTTGAGTGTCATATTGCACCTCCCTTTGCTATCATAAACGCAGGCCCCAAGTGCACAAGGGATCACATCAATCAGATCGTCAGTGAGTATTGTTCGCAACACACAAGCGAGTTTCGGAAGGAACTTGAAGAACGACTTACACTTTTGTGTAATACGTGGGCCCTTTTCGAGGATGCGAAGAAAGATGCGAAGGTTTGGGAGGTAGAAAAGAGGGGTAAGAGGAAGAGGGACCGCGATGATGAGGACATAGAGAATCTTTCTCGAGGGAGCAAACGCACCACACGGTCGCAAGCACGCTCTGCGCACGATGGTACACCGAAGTCTGATCTACCCAGTAGTAATCAAGCAAGAGATAAGCCTCCACCACCGGGTGCTCGCAAACGCAAATTGTCTTGCAGTTTACGCGGAGCTGCTCTTACTGATGACGCAGTCTTTCACCTTGAAAAGCGACAGAAGAGGGTCGACTTGCGCACACGAGTCCGGCGCTGGGTCACGGAGTCAACCCGAGCCTCATCACTAGACCCAGAGCCTTATGCCTGATCAATCTCATACTTGTTGTTTTGCCAGTCAAAGCCCTCGATGCTGGCGTTCATCAGTGAACCATTGAAGTTTTGAGAAGAGCATGTGTACCAATATGTCAACACCATCTCCTTGTCTCCGAACAACCGCCTTCTTGTGAGCGCATCAGATAACAAAACAGCGCGTCTATGGAATCTACTAGGACACAAACCTCCCACTCGGTCCACCCCTTCAACATGGAAAGCATTTGCGCTCTGCAGCCCTTTCCCATGTCACTGCTGGTGAAAATAACGTGCACGCATGGGACGTCCATGCCATCCTCAAAGAAACTGACCTTGAAGACTTATTACGCATTGTCACACATATTGTGAGTGTCGATACATCAGTTGCTCTCTCATTGACAATGTTGGCTGTTACTAGGTACCAGAAGACAGGCTCAAACAGAAGGCAATTGATGAAAGAGGAATACCGCGTACTGCGCACAACCCCGCTCTTCAATCGATAATAAGTCCGAATTTTTGCAAGTATGTGCCGTGTTTGCAATCCTTTTCGGTCGGTCGTTATAACAGTAACATTTCAGGCTGATGCTACGCAATGTCCTGGCCAGCTTGGCGGTGTCGATGAACTCCCAGCGTTTTTTGCCCACATGGAAGCCAATGTTGATGGGCGCAATCAGTATTCCAACTGCTTAGCTCTGATCTAGACCTCTGCTCTCAGTCCTCAATGAGTGGTTCACACCCTCATTAGTCTGTAAATGTACTCCTCGCTCCTCTACCGCTTCCGACCCGACAACAGTGAACCCGAACTTCCGCAACCCTTAAGGCCTTCGGTATCCCATATACACGCGCTCCTTATTTGCTTGTCTGCACTCATCCACAGCTCTCCACCTGAAAATGGTGCACTAAACGAACTTCAGCAACCCTCCACGCCTTTGCACGTAGATCCACGTGTGCTCCTAGCTCGCCTTTTCTCGTTTCTTCACCGATCTCAACTCAACATAGACGAAGAAGCCGAATCCCATCACACACCGCCTTTGAGTTCATGTCCAGATGTACTCATCCGACTGTCCTCACTCTTCCGCTCTCAATACACAAATGAGGAAATTGAGCTTGCGCAACGTACAAGCCGTCCTCGTGTCGTCGATGTGGCTGCAGTGCGGGACAGGCAGGTGTGTCTTTCCTGGATGTGTTTGCATTTGCCATGATTTAGCGATTTCTGTCTAGGCTTTGGTTGTTGCTCGGGCCCACAATTCGAGAAAGCAAAACGAGCATACGAGCGACAAGTCCAATTGCATGCCTAAGCCCAGGCGTCATCATCGCACACTCAGCCTGCCGGCGCCGCTTCGACATCCACGACACATCCTGCAACAGGAACAGCAGCTGCACAATCACCACCTATCCCATGGTGGGCTCACATTGTGCTGTTTCTCTGCTGCACATCTCCACACGCCAATGGTCGTTAATACAAGTAGCATTGCAGCTCCCGGACAACTATGTCACCTGCAATTCTCGTGATCCTGCACTTGTATCTCTTTTGATATGTCCACCATCGATCTTGTTCCTTGCCGTGAGACTCGTGCATCGAACTTGTTAATGCTAATTGTTGCGAGCGAAGGACAGTGCTAGTCGCTTGTTTTCCAGGGAATTCAATCCTGACTCACAGGACAGTTTCGGGACGACGCAATTCAGGAAATATCTTCCAAGATCGCACAGTGAGTTGCCCATATTTTCTTCGCTTCGAGTCAGCTTTTCCTACTCTCAACAACTAATGTACCACTCACACAAGCCCCACTTCGAACAACCTGACACAGATTCACTCCGCGCAAGAATGAGAGGGGCAGGCTGATAGCTGAGACAGTGGATGCTTGCTGTGGGGTCGAGAGGGTTGCGCAAGGGTTGGTCAAGGCGCGTATTCCGTGCGTTATCCCACGTGCGCCAGTTTCCCTATTGCTATTCGATCCTTAAGCTTGATGCATCTCCTCTTTCTGCATTTTTTTTGCCTGCTTGCCTGCCTGCTCGCGATACAGCGTTGCACGTCCCGTCGCCGACATTCATTCCTCATCGCCGTCCTCAAGCAACAGAAGGCAAGCATTTTTGGTGAGAGGAGCTCAGTCCACTGGCCTGTCCCGCTATCATCAAGTTATCGCTCAAAGCAACTTGAAGGCAGCATGCAAGATATGCTTAAATTGCTCCCATCTGACCCTTTTGTCAGACCCATCAGAACTCGTGAGCTCCGCCCGCTACTATATAAAACGAAAGCGGCAGGGCACCGACTCGGAAATCTGGAAGTTGCAAGTACTGGATCTAAGCATGGGGCACCCTCACATGGCTAAACGAATCCCGTAGGCCTTTCTCAAAGACACGTCCCCGAGCGCAAGGTACCCGACATAGAACGCCCTAATCCAAATTCCGCGGGAAACAAGCGAACCTTACCAATCCATATGTGGTCGGCGCTTTGCAGCAAAGCGTCCAGGATTTTTTTCACCTTATACCTTCCGCATTTTATTTAGACAATTCTATCTCATCTTGTAGCCCTCGACCTTATCTTCAACCCGGACCAAAGTCCGGGTTCAAATGATTGAGTCTGTGCTGTGTAGTACCATCGCCAAAAGTTCCCTTTTCCCACACCTTCTCGACTTCTTTCTGGCTCACCTCCATTCACCACGACCTCTGGGCACCTTGACACGTTCTATACTCGTTTGCACACTGTCAATGATCTCCCCGCCGAAAAATCTTCTTGCCCGCGTCTTTTCTTCTCCTGTTATACCCCAATCTTCCTCCTTGGCGTTCTCCAGGGGTGAAGGAGAACTTGGTGAGTCTGTATCTTTTTTTTCTTTTTCATGTCGTTTTCTCACTTAACGCTGTTGGATTCGCACTTACCGACTCCCCGCACTAGTTGCTTCGTTGCCCGGACCTCTGTGTCCCACATTATGCCCCAATCTTCATCCTCCGCGCTCTACAGGGAGAATTAGGCTTAGGTGCGTCCATATCTTTTTTATATGTCGTTTTCTCATCTAATCCTGTTGCGGCCACACTCTAGGGACTCTTATGTATTATGACATCACTTACTCATTGCTATCATTACAGTCTCGTGCAACCCATCCTCCTGTTGGATACCGCAGACCTTTAATATCGGTTATATCTATAGTGCCAAGACCTTCGCCTACAAGAGACCCGCAGTACCCCGCTTTTCCTCGACTTACCAAACTTCTTCACGTCTCTCGCGCGAACGCGAACACGGTCCCTGTTGGCCGTATCCAACCTCATGACATGTATGCTTTCTCTTTTTTCACATCTCACATTTCATTTAACACTCGCGCTTCAGTTCCCTGCTGCATCACCCTTACCTTCCAATCGCATTCATGGCGAAAGCGCTCCATCGACTTCCTTCTCCGGTGGCAGCACCTTTTTCAATCCCACCCGATCTTCGTCAGCCAAGGGGGAGCAAAAAATGCGTGAACTGAAACAAAGACCCATCAGATTCGTCGATGTTCCTCTCGGACAAGTTACATATGTGCGTTATCTTCACTTCCGTTAGGCTCGTGAGTTCTGACCCCGTCCTTCACTAGGCCGATGCTGCCGGTGTCGACGACGGATACCGACCATATGTGGTCTTCTTTTGCCTCAACTGGTTCCAGAAAAAGGAGAAGAAGCCAAAACCGCAGCCAGTCTATATGACGAACTCGAGAATAATGATGAGGAAGAAAATGTTCCAATTGCCGTACCTCCTCCCAGGTATAATAAACCTATTCGTTCATAAAATTCATTCACTAACGTAGTCTTTCAGGGCCCAGCACGCAGAAATTGAATTGAAACCTATGGCCAGTCAGTCACAGCCAGAAGCAGGACTATCTTGCCTCGCAGCCTCTAACAACGTAGAGACTCAGTCTTCGTAACTGACATTCGTTGAACATGTAGCTGCCGAGTGTTGCATTCTATGTTTAGTAGTGAATTAATCTTAGCGTCGGGGACACATTCAATGATTCAAAGGTAGGGCACAATAACAGAATATTGTATCATTTGTGCGCGTGCTCAGAATAGTGTGATACAAGTCACTACTAGCCTCCACTCAGAGTGAATAAGCAGCTGTATGTATCATTGTCCAGCAGACCGGATAGAACATGTCCGATATGAGCGACTAACTAGTATATCCGTATGCTTTCGCAAAGAAATGAGTTGATGTTGGAAGCCCAGGACAACGCCATGGCAAAAGGTGGGACGAGGAAAAAACTGCAATAAGAGCGAGCCAGTAAAAAGAGCGAATGCTAAAGCTGGACGTACAGCATGTCCGGGTCATCCGAATACTCCACCAACAAGTACACAGCAACACTCACAGGTAGGAGATAAAACGAGAATGACGCCCAGCAGCGGAACGCATGGCTGTGAGAGACCGAGTTCATAAGCAAAGAAAGATAGATTTAACAGATAGCACGCCTTGCACGACAGCAATACTCACATTCTCGCCCTCTATCACTGCAGCCTCTCGGTAATATCAATCCCCATTCGAACTTCCCGGGCCAGCGCTGATGAGCTGACAAATAACTCTACTAGAGATAAAATACTCGTCAGGGATATAATTGACGGTCATATCAGTCCTACAGCACACGAGGAGAGCTCACCGAGAGTTCTGCAAACACAATCCCTTGCTCGTACTTCAGAGTTTGACTCGCGGAGACACAGTCATGGCCTCCACATCGCCAAAGACAGGCGTCGCGGAATCGATTCTGGTACCGTTAATAACCTTGAGGGGTCATTCAGAACGGATTCGATCCGTATCCAGATGACGGCCAGCGAATGATCAGTGCATCTTGACAAGACTGCTCGGCAATGGAATGTAAAGACAGGTATGGAGAATGAAGAAGCGCAGAATGTTTGCAAGGAGGAGGTATGGGCAGTAGCGGTATCAAGAGATGGTCCATGGGTTGTCACTGCTGGTGGGGATGTTGATCGTGGGGTGTTGAAAGCCTGTGAGGTTGAGACTGGGACTGTGCGAAAATTTGAAGGACACTCACGGAGGATCAGGGGCAGACGATTTGGACACAGGTAAACTCGTGGCTGGTCCGTTCAAGAGCATGGGTATGGTGGGCGCAGTTCGATTCTCAACAGACTCGAAGAAGCTTAAATTTAAGTCAGATGTGGGGAAGTGCGTTGAAGTCTGGGATATCGAGTCACAGAAATTGGATGTGAGTGAACGCGCGCCAATGTTCTGGACAAACAACAACAAACCATCCTAGCTGCGTTCAGCCTTCACCAAACTGCCCCGGGCCCTAGGTGCACAGACACCTGGCCTTGCAGCAACTACAGGTTACTTTGACCTTTCAGTTCCTCGCGCATCGTCTCTGCTGGATGAGCATGTAGCTGCACCCAAATGCATTAGAGCGTTCAGTCTAAGGTACGTGTTTAATTGTGTTATCTTTCATGTCGCTCCAATAAATTCGTAGATTCCGCCAAAAAGCCGATGTCTTGCCAGGAATTATTGCCACTCTTTTCCCTACCCTCGTCACTATCGCTGATGGCATGCTCAATACCTCCCCATCCCAACCTGCGTCCCAGGAGATCCCTGCCATGCTGCACCTGATTCTCAAGACGTACAAAACTGCAAACATTGTCAACCTTTCCCCACACCAGCAGAGTTCAGAATCACTTGTTCCCTGGGAAAGACTCTTATTCCGCGTCGTGGGGATGGCTTTGCTTGCGGAAGGCGTTCCAACCGACGAGGAAGATCGGGAGGGATGCGAATGGTGGAAGGCCAAGAAGTGGGCGTATGGAATCCTCAGTCTACTGTTCCATCGGTGTGTATCTTCTTCACATATGGTATGCGTCTCTGAGAGCATTTTAGCTTTGGAAATCCCTCTCAGCTCCCGTCACCAATGCAAAAAGAGTATGGTGTATTTGCAGAAGATTTTGTGACTACCTTCGCTCCCGAAATCTTCAAGGTGTACCTCCACCAAGTCGAGCTATACGTTTCAAGGCAGGCATGGCTGGGCAAGAAGTGTCAGGGGACGACTCCATCATGTCCAACATATATACTCTCCTCAACTACATCGCCGCGACCTCCAAAGAAATAACTGAATCATCCTCTTCCAACCAACTTCTTTCCAACCCCATCTACGCCTCCTCAATCACCTCTCCCAATGATAATGTGACCCTCGCGATAGCGGTGATGACGAAGCGGATTCTTTCCTCCGTCGCAGCACCGCTACTGACCCTGAACGTCGTCCACGTCCAGTCTCATCTCTCCCGCCCGGTGCAGCGCCACCATGTATTGTGGGAAGCACTGGTTCCGACCGGACAAGATTTTCTCAGGCTTCAACAGACTATGGAGTCGTTCTGCCTGGCTCAGGACACTTTAGACAGGCATACAATGGTGATGGGATCCCTGCCCACTCCAGCAGCAAAATGCTGGGCCACATTGTGTCTCCTGGTGAACTCCTCAGCATTGGAGATGAGGAAGAGCCCGAAGACATACCCAAACCACGCATGTACAGCTCAAGCCATCCCTCTCTGCCCGAACACATCGCCCCCCTACTTCCACCCCCACCTTTCGAGGGCAGTACTGCACGCAAACCTTCAGACCGTTCCTTTTTCAATGAAAAGGAAAAATCCATCCGGAGTGCCTCATACCCAACGAGTGACATTGAGGATTCGACAGTCTTCACCGCTCGCCGTGTACGCGTCCAGGAGCTCGATGTGTTGGATATACCAGCACCAGCACCTTTCTCATCTGCTTCGACGAATGGGAGACCTTTGCCGCCAGATCTTGTCCCGTTGTCCAGCCGTCATGCGTGGAGAGACTCGTTGTCCGTAATTATAGGCTCGTCAAATGGCGCGCCACGAGCAGGTGATGGCTGGAATAGCTTAGTCGGTGGCTTTCTTGGTGTTAGCGCAGGATCAGACCCAAGTCAACAAAGCACTACGTTTGGAACTGTAAGTCTGGACATCGCCGTTGAGAACCTTGGACTAACATTTTTGTTGATCCAGCCCCAAGTCATCCATCAAGGAAATCCTTTGGTCTCTGAACACGAGGATCTTTGCACTCTATGCGCTCGTACTTAAGCCCCTAATCTGCACGTTCATCTTCGGGCTCTGCACCTGCATCCTCCGCCCGTGTTTACAATCTCTCAGGTCAAATTCCTCTCGTCCTTCCGCAGATTCCGCCCACTTACGTGTAGCGACTACGTCTTCTGCATCGCTGAACCCTAGTCGATTGTTTGGTCCCATCTCGCCGTCTGTGAGCACGTTTGGACACGCAGATCCCTCGCGGTACATTATGCGCAGAGACCAACACAAACTACTTGGGGGCAAATTTCTGCTGCCGGCACGGAAGATGCATCATATGTGATAGGATGTTGCAGGTTGTATCTTGTTCGTCGTCGGTCATTGCACTAGTCATTAGCTACTCCGGGAAGCTACCTCCAGCCCGTTTCCTTGTCTTTTCTATGCGTGATCAAGTGATGACTGATACATCGTTGGCACATATATGTAGCTTGCATTTACATTCACAACACCTATGCAGTGACGTTTCTACCCCATCAGTTGTTATAATCATAGGCAGATTGCAATATGTACGATTTATGATTGCAGGTTATGGACATCGCAATACTGCGTGTCACGCGCTCGGAGCCTTCAAGAAATCGAGAGAAAAATACATGCGCTATATATAGATGTTGCAACTTGGTTGTCGTATACTAGCTATCAGCAATGATGATGGAAATCTTTGGTGTTGATATTCATCACCTCTACTGCCCAGTGAACATGGAAAGTATACATGTAGCATTAGCTTGCACCCACTGCGTCCGAAGGGGATCGCTCGTTTTTGTGTAAAATGCGACTGCCTGTGTTCAGTATTAAAATCCCTTTTTTTATAAGCACCCTCCTTATCTTATATATACGTGGATGCATCTTGGATCACAGTGAATGAATATTTGTCCTTTGGATACTCCTCTACCAAAGCATCAAAGTATAGTATAGGAATTCCTGGTTTGAATATCTGAATCAGCAACGCAGTCATGAAGCAACGATGAAGAGACCACAATACGAATTTCAGGATCGCTCGGATATCAAAGTCACATAGAAGATAGTTGAGTGGCATTGAGATTGTAGTACATGTTACAAGGTTACTTTGATTCTAGGCGGACATTCAGGAGCGACGGTGGTAGCTTCGATAGTATGGGGTTCTTCAAGCCACTTCTCAAATGCATCCTTGTTTTCCAGCGTGCGTAAAGGATCATCCGCATATGACGTGTTGACAATGCGAAGGCACGCCATTGCAATGTCCCAATTCTTTTTGTGCGATTGCAAGGTATCAAGTCGTGACGATGCCCCGTTAAGAAACCAGTTTTTACGTTGTAGCATCGAATGACACCAAGTTTCAGCCATTCATCGAGCGGCCTGCCCTTGCGCAGCAATCGGCCACCTTCATAACGAAGACAGACCCAGGCGAAGACCCATAGGAATGATTCGGCGTCGTGTTGGTATAGGTGCTGGACCTTGCCTTCGATGGCATCTTTTTTGAGAAGTCGAAGTGCCATGAAAGGTACTGTGCCTGTACGCTCCTGGCCTGAGGGAGTCTCTCGCATCGATGATAAGTCGAAGTCATTGAGGACCCCGATATATCGACCATCCGAAGTCTTGTAGACCATAAGGTTGCTAGGGCTGACATCGCGGTGATGGACCTGTTTTTCCCAGGGGACATAATGGCCTGGTATTGTAGATATCACATTAGCGGGCAGTCAGGAGCGAAAGAGAACGAACACGTACAGAGAATGATTTGCCACGATGCACTGAGGAACTCGTCCTCGCTCAGGTCCGTGATCGGATCGAGCTTCTTGAACACGATGATGCATAGGACGCGCCTGCCCCATTCAGGGTCCTTGAGTCCCAGTGCCATTCTGATGTGCGCCGTGGATGTATCTTCAAACTTGTGGGACCAGACCATCTCTGGGACGTGGTACTTCACCTTCTGGAGAATCTCAGCCTCACTCTCGCGTTCCTCTTCTGGCCAATAGAGCTTGGCAACCAGCTCGCTGGTAGGGTTGTGAGGGTTGTGATGAGGGAGTGTGCGTATCAGAGCCGACAGCGCCTTGCTTTTCACCGGAAAGACGGTGGTTGCACGTCCACGCAGGCCGAAGTGAGTGACGCGCTTGTCAGACTTCAAATCGAACGTAAGGTCGACCTCCGATGTCGACCCGAACCTCACCCGATAATCCATTCACAGGTTCGAATAGCCGATTGTAACCCCATTCCGCGTATGGCATTCGCTGCATAGCAAGCAGCAAAACCATGAACCGGGGAAGGTCTTGCACGAAGTTGATCCCAGAGCACTGAATCACGTCTTGCCGATCAAAATACCACAGGTAAATCATGTAGTCTGGTACAAACGATCAATTTCACGAGACCTCTGCAACATTTCATGGTGAGGCCAAGACAGGTGAGGCTGTAGATCTTTGGCGAACTGTGGTTTAAGATGTACCTCAAGTGAGAACGCTTTGTTCTCTTTGAACTCGATGGGTCATACAGCCTGCTTGTAGTGCACTGACATTGGCTCGCATTGCGTGTACCTGCGACTCATCAGCGACAAAGAAGCATGAATCTGAGAGACTTACAATCGGCCACTATTGAAGCTCGCTATTAGATCAGGTATGCTCTTCCTCTCGATGCAAATATCCGGTGTGAGGATATAATCCTTGACAGTGAGCGTCGCCGAAACAACAAGGCCATATGCATGAAAAAGCTAAGGTAGCGTGGAACGGAATTCGCTCATGGCGACAATGACCTTCGATCCCACAGTACTCAGCTCCTTCCTTTCGCCTTCGAGATGGGTGCCGATGGTTTTGATGACTGCGTCCTTCAATCGTATATGTATGGCGGACACGGCAGGCGATCCTGGTAAGAAATCCTTCCTGTTCCCAATCATCAGAAGGCCAACTTCGGTAGGGTCAGCGTAATACACGATAAAACATATACTTCCACTCACTTATCAGCCCGAAAAGCCCAGCACGCTTCCAAATGCTTCTACTACGAGTACCTTCATAAACAGTGTGGGATCAGCTGCATCAGCGAGCACAGCAGTGCTGCCGGCGACACCGACGCAAAGGCCGCAAAGAAGATTACAGAATGCGACGGTGAGCCCACCAAAGAATGGCGCATATCCTGTAGCTTGATAAGTGGCATCCAATGAAGATGCAAAGAGGAAAGGGTGTACCAGTGAAGTAGTTATTTCTCGTGTAGAGCTGTGCTTCAGGCACCGTTTGGAATTTAGATGAGTATACGATACCCATGATCTACCACCATAGTGTAAGTATAATATAGAAACTCGAGGGAACGAATACGCACCACTCCGTAGATTGCAACCACCTCGCAGGAAGTGATGCTGACAGTGAGCAGCGTTCAGCCAATTCTGTGTGCGGTGCATGTGAAAAAACGCACCTAATCAAATTCTTGGTACCGATTCTTGGAGTCCTTACTGCTCCGCCCAGTATCGATGCCCCAATCAAAAATAATCGTCATCAATACAACATCAGTGTTATTGAATAAGAGTCGAGCTGTGCGAGACCACCATCCTGCTCCGAGAACACTTAAGCCTATGCAAAGTCCAATCCCAAGTGAACCCCAGACGAAAGAGCTCGAGAAACCGACCTACATCGAATGCTTGTCCAGAGTCTGTTCGAAAAGTGAGTGCTGCGGAACAGAGAATATGAATTCTGACACACCAGTGAATAGCAAGTACAAAGCAACTATGATAAAAAGGAATGTCGTGAGTCCAAACGATGTGTACGTTTTAGTCAATGATGAATGATGAGAGTGAGACCCAGAGAGTGATTTTTTGTAGATGGTCTGGGCGGAGTAACTTCGATGCGCAGTGCCAGTTGTGCAAAGGTTGAATCTGAGGTCGTGGTGAGGTTGGAAGGGATGAATTGGAAAGCCAGGCCCAGATGTGACACCGTAGATTAATCTCTGAGCGCAAGAGTACAATGACGGGGCAGCTTCGGACCCGGCAGCTTCGCCAGGGGTGGAACGTGGAACGAGCTTGGTGAGTACTTGCCATGTTGAATTGCTTACCTAAGTCTCGTGACATGTCTGCGGCATGGGACCCACAACTTTTGCCAAGATTTACAGCGACCCTTCTTGGCTGTGTTTCCGGTTCATGCTCAGAGGCCCTCAGGTTGCTGCCCCGCACGGCGCTGGATTCAACTATATATATATATACTCATGTCATTCCTGCCCCCGCCCCTACAGACCGTCCCCCCGTCCCACCGCTAGTCCTTTTTCGGTTCAGATCACGTGCTCGTCCCGTTTTCTCAATTCTTTTTTTGGAACGTTGCCCATGTTTGGTTTCCTTTGCGTCGTCTCTGACGTGTTTGCTTTCATTTGTGTTTGGTTCTGATATTTTGAACTTCGCTTTCATTTGTCTTTAGTCTCTTGCCTTGGTCATTTTTTTTTTCAAGTTTGGTTTTCGCCCGTCCTTTTGGGCTCACGGTTGACGATGTTACGCTTCCCCCCCCCTTGGTTTCAATCGGGGGGGTCGTGCTCAGAGTCCCGAGCCCTTGTTTTTTTCTTCATTTTCACATCGCTCCTCGTTTTCTTTTTAGCATACCTGGGGAGGCGATGTTACGCTTCCCTCCCCCTGGGGGGGTCGCGCTCAGAGTCCCATCCATGCCCCAAGGCTTGCGTCAGGTTGGCCCCCTCGTTTCGGTTCCGTCAACCTTTTTCTTCTTCTTTCGTTCTACTACTTTTTTTTTTCGCTGGTGTGCACCGAAACAGCTGACTTGTTTTCCGCAGATCCGCAGATGAACTGCAGGATGGCGCTTCTTCAAAACCTCGTCTCATCGGTGCGCATTTCATTTTCATTCACTGATGCAAATGCCGATACATCACACCTGTAGTATTCTCTCTATCTCCCACTCGATCTCTCTTGCGCACTCCCTCCTCAGCAGGGACCTTCGCAATCAGAACCACTCCACTTGCCATCCAACGCCTCCACCTCCAACTCGGATGACTCAAACATATCGATGGTCCGTTTCGTTCGGCCAGAAACCGCGGGTTCTTCTCAGTCCCAGTTTCGGAACTATTGCCCACCAGTCTCTGCGGTATCTCCGGAAGTCTCCTCCCTCATGCTGCCTTTATCAAGTCCCCAGAGAGGTCGCACGGTCGTCATGCCAGTCCAAAATCGCGAGTCAAGCGATGACGCGACCAAGGGCTATTTAGGAGCCGCCGCCCTCCATCATTTGGAGGGATATCATGATGTTCAGACCCCTTGACCTGGGGGACGCCTGTGGGTGACTCGGTTCAGCACGGGTAAGCCTGCCTTATCGTCCTGATAAATCTGTCCTCTTGATGGTTTCATCAGATTGTGGAAGCCACTGTAGTTCAACTATTTGTCGAGGCTAAAAGACACCAGCCCTCGGTTATATGATGTATCTCAGGCCTGCCCCAAGCATCACGGACGTCTATTTACGAGACCATCGAAGAGTAATTCACGACTTCGATCGCTCCGACGTCATTCCCTTTTCAGCCGCCTCCTGGTCCTGCGACAAAATTGATTCAACTTCTTGATTCAGTGACAAAGGCCCTTGGTCGTGTTCCCGTACTTGTTTGTCGCTGGCCCTGAGACTACGTCCGTGGATTCGGGTTGATGAGAGGAAATGTGGCGCTGTGCAAATACCATGCACTTCGCGACAAAGCTGAAGTTACGGTTACAGAGAGCCAGCGAGTCTGCCTTGACTCGCCATTTTCCGTCTTCGCACTTCATTAATGTGCGCCGTTTCAATGTGAATACTTATCGCTGTTTACTGTGTGCTATGCTGAACGCCGCTCACAGCATTCGATCATTTGATCCTCCTAGTCAACCCCTCCGGTATGCAAGCACTCTTAGAAGATTCAATATAGAGCTATGGGCCTTTGCTTTCATATTTGCGCCCTCGGAGCATGCGATCTCGTGCATATGCACCCCCAGAAGTCAAGAATGGCCCTCAAAGGGTGAGTTTTCGGTTTTTGGGGATACTCATGCATTTCTAACGTAGTATCAAACAGCGTTCCAGTACCAGCTGCGGAATCAGACCCTGCACTTCAAGCCTTGGGGAGAGGTTCATGTCGGTATGTATCGGCCTCTTCACTTGGGTTTGTGAACCAGGATGTACTTACCCAATTAAAGGTTTGGGCGTCTATTTCCTTCCCTGTTTCTCGTCCCACTACACCTATGACTGTGTTCAATGCCAGAGCTTTGGCATTTCTCGTCAATGTTGCTTGTCATGCCCTGAGCAACCGCCTTATTGTTATCCTTGGAGCGTCAGTAAAGGTTTCAAGAAAGAAGACCAAGAAGATGACCTACGGGGCACCATTGATGAGGCTGTGGGACACCTTGATGTTACTCTGCCTTGGATAGTCTGTTTCACCTGCTCTGTAAGCTTGCATGTTTACTTATCGTCTTCTGCTTCAGGCCAAGAGTGATGCGCCAAAACGGCGTATTAGCTCCTGCAATCTCTTTGCAGTGTTCTGCGAGGAATCTGACCTAGATTCGTCCTTTTATTGTATTGACTGGGTCCGACAGCTTGTTTCTCTCTTCGATGACCAACAGGTTCCAGTCCACACCGCGGCTTGGCAGGCATTTGATGTGTCGTTTAAGTCAGTGCCAATGGTTGAGCTGGAGTCCCTTGTGGGTCCCCCTGCACCGGACGATGGAGAGAACTGATGCACCTGCCCGGCATGCTCCTGGTTTCAGTCTGCAAAAAGGAGTCGCACCCGCTGTCCCTATCATTATTATTATTGCTGGTCTCACGAACGGCAGCAATGAATAACGCGAAAACCTAATTGCGGGAAGACGCCAATGAAGGTGAGTTTTTTCACTCGAATATGCTTCTCACTCTGAACTCGGCCCAAGAGAACACCCGGACGCAAGCCACTCTCTGTCAAGCGGTCTCCTGGTACAAGGAGATCTGCATCTTTGTCTGCCACTGCTTTTCCTGTCAATGGGACTGCTCCAGATGTCAAAGCGCGTCTTGAAGGTGCTGAGAGTTGGGACTGGGCGGACACAAATGTCTGCTACTTCTCCTTGCCTAATGCATCAGAATGACAGTATGGCCTGCGCACCAATAAATTTGCTACCCACATCACTTGGTCCCAAGTTATGTGCCAACCTCCTCCCATCTCGCACCGCCCTTCCCTGCAACCTCCCATTGTGCCTCGGGTCTCTCCATCCTCCAAATCCCGCTCCCGCCCAGTCTCAAATATCCAACACCCCATATCCGCCGCACTCGTCCGCAGCGCAGTTCTCTCCCACACACTCAGCAGACGCCCACTACAACCTCCCACTTGAGGACAGTAGCTACCTCACTCAAAGGAACACGACAAGGCATGAAGATGTGATCATTGTGCTTTTACTTTACATTGAATACACTAGAGCGATCGCGTACGAAGCACAGGGAACGAACGAGACTAGTAAGTAAGTAAGAACGTGCAGCCAGCAGCACACGACCAGCGCCATCTGGGT
Source organism: Suillus luteus UH-Slu-Lm8-n1 (assembly GCA_000827255.1). NCBI lineage: Eukaryota > Fungi > Basidiomycota > Agaricomycetes > Boletales > Suillaceae > Suillus > Suillus luteus. The sequence continues at coordinate 15,720 of KN835672.1, forward strand.
AAATAAGAAAGCAAAAGTCTAAAACGTATCAGAGCAGTATGTCAGTGAAAAAGAGAAAGTAGTCATCCATCTGTCATCACTCGCTCACTCACTCATATTCTCTCGGTGAAGGCGACTTCATCGCCAGGGAATTGTACCTGCCATGGGAGCAACATGGGAGGGCGCCTTTACCGAAGCGGTAGGTTGCGTGGTTTGAGCACAAGAGGCCTGCGAGCATGATGACAAGCTGGAGTGGGACGAGGGAGAAAGCAATCGTGTACCAAAGGTACAAGACATGTTTCTCGAAGTAAATGTAAGCTTCTTTGCACCCTGGGAGAACGGAGCGGGCGTACCAGGTTTGGGAGATAGTGGCTTTCACGAAGGGTGAGTAACGAGCCAGCAGATACAACACTGGTGCACAATTATGTGAGCACATACGTTTCTAATGCTGCTCAGAGCTCTGCGACCATCACTGAGCTGCTGCTAATAGGGCAGCAACGGAGTATGTGAGACTTGTAAGGCT
>KN835673.1:0-16131 GCA_000827255.1 Suillus luteus UH-Slu-Lm8-n1
GGAGGTTCGGATTTTCAGGGACTACAAGATGAGGTAAAGATGTCTGAATAAAATGTGGAAGGAATGGGACGAAAAAAATGGAAGTCGGTGAAGTGGCCTAATGGTCCATTAGGCCGGCCGCATATAGATTTAGTAACTTGAATTTAAACATGACTAAACCACTTGATATAGGTGGTAGTATGAGCCAGGGGTCACATAAGTATTGCTCAATAAAGAAAGTGGTAGCAACCATTGGGTTTGCAATGTCAATCTGTGGCTATTATTAGAGATATTATATGTATAATAGAAAGATAGCGATGATAGAGATAGAAAATTGGGTCCAGAGTATGGGATATGACACTAAGCCATTTCATTGGATCTATGTTAAGCTTGTCTATACATACTTGTATAAAACAAATAAAGAGGGAGGAGGATAGTGGACATCATTATATTTGATGAGTGGAGGGAGTGGGGTGGGGTGGAAAGAGAAAGTAAGGGTGTTGCTTTTAATAGTTGTGGTAAACTAGAAGTTTCTAGGTTCTAAATTAAGAAGTTGGCTACATCAGTACAGATTTCATTGCATATATCATTTAACATCTTTTGAATTGATGTGGATGTATCAGAGTTTTCAAAAAAGATATATTATTCACTTAAGGCTGCCTCATGCTGATTTTCTCAGACATAAGGCTAGTAGGTATAAGGTGCAAAGTAGATTTCAGTGTGTCTTTGATATTATTTTGAATTTTATTTTTTTTAAACTTTGTAAATAAGTCAAGCAATTGCTTATAAATCTTTGTAGTATTTTGCTTTCAGCTTGGAGCATACTTTGAAATTGATGAATCATATAACTGAGAATTTTCTGTTTGAGTCATAGTATTAAAATTGTCTAAATATAGTAATTTTTCATTAAAGGGGTAGGAGTGCTAGGGAGCTTGGCAGTCCTCAAAGGGACTTGGGTTGTAGTTAGTTATGTGTAATCAAGCAAGCACAAGCAGTATGTTGATCCTGGTCCTCTAGAGTGCATCACAGATGTGTTTAGTAATTACTAAACACCTGAAACAGGCCAACAAACTTTTGATTGGAATAACTAGACCTCGAGCATGAATAACAACAATCCAGCCTGGAATTTTGGTAGTAAAGTAGAAGGAGGCACTCTCCTAGGGGGGTAGCATATATCAGACATCTTATCACCCATTTTAGCTAAATGAAGCAGCTTATAGGACTCACTCAACTCACTTTCTACTCTGCATTCTACTAGGTCTAATAAGAACTTGCAATTTATTTTACCTTCTTCCAATCTAGTTCTAAATATGGACAAGGACTTACATAATCACTAGCAGAAAGGTCTCTATAAAGAAGACAGCTAGAAGTATTATGATACTGAATAAATTAAATTCTTTTCTGAAATAACAACACAGTCATCTCCCATTATGTATACCATTAATAGTAAGCAGCTGGCTAAATCCTCTTCCAAGGAGCTATCTGTCACTAAGTCATTGTTTAGTTAAGCTATATTCTCTACTAAAATAGTCACTCAGCCCTCTATCTATTAACTTGCTATAAAAGGACTTTAGCCCATAGTGTTATGGTCACTCAAGTGCTCAAGGACCTTCAATTAACTATAGGTAATGGTGTGTATGGTATTGTGACTCTTTTAATAGATTTGTAACTTTGTAGCAATATAAAATATATGTATTGCAGTACAAATATTAATATAGTAGATGACATATTCCTCCTAGAGATCCTTCCTATTATATATATATATAAATAAGGTTTCTTAATATCTCTGATCAAGGGACTCCAACAGCTGGGTTAGGATGATATGTCTGACATCCTCCAACTTTGTGATACAAGTAGTTATATTTCCCACACACCTGATGTTGTTATATAAACATAAGTAAGTGATGGCTGGGCATGGTAAAGTGTGTGATATGTTTTTCTTCTTAAGCTTACTAAAAATATTATTTATAAGTTAATAGTTACTGTTGAAATTGATGTAAAGACCTTTCGAAGAATCATAACTATGTTTAAGGAACCTTCCATATGCTTGGTTTGGTATAATATAAAGATGTAAGGGAATCAATAACAAAATCAACTGAAAAGATTATTGTCAGGTTAGTAATTAGAATTGAAAAACATTCTACATCCAGAACCATGTTGAGTTACAGAGATTCAAGGTCAAACTTATAGCTAATATATTTGGTTAATATGTTGTACATTATTCCTATAATCGCTGCCACTATTCTCAAGCTTGAAATAGTATGTTCTATTTGTTTTGATTGTCTGATTAGATAGCTGTTATTTTGATTGAATTGTGGGACAACATAGTGGATTAATATGACAAAGAGTATAGTATTTGAATTAGTGATGTGGCCTTGAAGACTTAAAAGCTCTTTATACTTTATGATATGATGATATTACTTTCATTATGGTAGGAGGTAAAAATCTTCCTCTTGCTATGTTGAAATTTCTCCCAAACAGCCTTGTTTTTATATTATTTTGAATCTAGACTCACTTATAATTAATCTAGGGTTATTTATGTATATCCTTGATGTTAACATATGAACCAGGAGGGATATTATTTCCAACAGAGATGAGTGGGTACATCTGGATAATATGTAGAGTAGGATGAATATGTATATTATAGACAGCTGGACTAAAGAGTGATATAGGGCAAATATTATGATATAGATAGATGAGCTAATATAGTGGTATATTATATAGATGAGTAGGCTGAGGAAGCAGTAAAATATTTATAATATAGATAGGTGGGTCGAGTTATTTACATATCATACAGATAGGTGGACTGACTTGGGGGGGAATATTATATAGATGGATGGGCCAATGAGAGGTATATTACAAGAAGAGATGATACTAGCAAGCAGACATAATGAATTATATGTATAAAGGAAAGACAATTAATATAAAGAAGACACTTTTAGCAATTTCTATTTATTAAAATATTCACTGCCAACTTGATAGTTGACAAGAAATGTTCATATATCAGCACAGTCATTTATACTAAATGTAGATAAGTAACTTACTTGACAAGTAGTTATTAATCTCTAAAAGTACCATTTGAAGTTCTATATAGGCCTCTGCCTAGATCATCAATAAGTGCTTCAATACCTCTCTTCTCTGTTTTTCTCTTTGTAACTCTAGATGTGTATCCCCAAGTTACCCCTCATTTTCCACAAACTTTTAGAAATTAGTCAGAATGGCATGACTAGCAGGCGTAGCAATGCTTTTGTGGCTTAGTAACTTCTGGAATTGATTAGGGACTAAATAAATCTCTAACTTAATTCTTTTCTAAATCATTACTATGATACTCAGTACTAAAATGCAAAGATAGTAATTTAAAGTAAGGAGCATGTACAGAAGGTTGCATTTTGATAGTTTTTAATTTAAGACAGATGAACAGACTAAGCTGAAAAATATGGAGTTTTGTATACAACTTTGTCTTCTAGTAACAAAACTCAACAAAGTCTATGCATTAAACATATCTTTTATATTGCTTTATATTACTTTATATTCTAATGTGACAAAAGTCTTTCCTATGTATTACAATATAGAATGATATATGATGATATCTTCTTATAGGTTCTCTAATCTTAGAGTTACTCTGAAAGAACTGTCATACACTGGCGTCTAGCCAGTACTTCATATTTAAAGTTCTCTTCATTATGAATGATGCAATCTTGATCATGAGAGCTAATTCTGTCTATTGGCATTGGGTCAAATTAGTAGCATGTATTATCTCCATATGTATCTTATTTAACTCTAAGCATTTCTATAATATAGTGAGCTTAGGTTCAAATTTATTACCAATTGGCATTTTAATTACACTATTAATGAAGCATACAGTATCCTATAGAAGACAAGGCTATAGCTCAAGAACTTGCTGAGTAAGTAAAACATTATACTAGTACTTTACATCAAATCCCTTCTTGCTCACACTATAATATAATATTTATTTTAAGTTGAAACTAGTATAAAGGTTTTGAGACCATGAAATAGGTGAATTCATATAGTGCTTGTTCTTCATCTTATGTAGGCCTATTATAATCAGGCACTAGTGATACTTGGAAGCAATACTATATATGTGCTAGCATATATACAAGACCTACAAACATTAAGCAACTTTGAATCTGATACCTATGGGCCACCCTTTATTTAATATAGAAATCTAGCTATAATTTTTCAGAGTACTACTATAATAAAGGTAATATGTATCCCTTATTTTTATATCAATGCATTTGAACTTGTATACTATGAGGAAGATCAGAGGCTTTAGCATCAAGTCAAATGCAGAAGAACAGCTCCAGAAATACTTAAAGAATATACTATTCCTTCCATACCTCATCCTTTAGTCTGCAATCATAGGCATATATCCTGTTCAAAGTCATTTCATATGTTAGCCAACCCCTTTACTGGATTATTCTCAGCTCCAGAAAGACCATAATGATATACATATTTCGACCCAAGAGCAAGCCTACAGCACCTAACTTTTGGAATTGATCTAATCATCACTTACTACAGATCTCATGTGTATTTCAATCTGCTTAATAGTACACAAAGTTATACTAAGTATTTATGACTTGTAATATAATGTATATCTATGATGTTGTGATATGTGCAAATAAATATCATAGGTGGGCCTTTAGTTTATATTATTAGACAACTTTTTACATATCTATCATGTGAATCAAAGATAAGGGAAAATTTTTCAATTTCACAATTCCATACACACCTGGAGAAGTGATGTCCACCACTAGGTTATATGATAACATGGTGACAAAAGACAAACTGGACCTTGGGGTATTAATGCAACTACTATATGCCTTCCTAGTGACTTTGGTTTGATGCAAGATAGAAGGTGTAGATGTTATGGCTTGTCTCTCTGACATTTCCCTTATATTTTCATCTTTTATTGAGAAGGATCATTTCTAGCCTGCCAACAGCATTACTATTACATGTGGTATATTACAATATAACTAGTTTGCAATTTATATGTAGGAGGCTTAAGTAGAAGCTTCTGGCAAAATGGCTTTTTTTTTGTACAGTTCAGAATATTTTAAAAAGGTACTATTTGACACCACCCTTTCTAAACAAACTATAATTTCAACTACAATTTCAATTCAAGTGAAGAAAAATACTATAACTAAAGGGGAATTGGAAGCAGAAGTTGATGTTGAAGTCTCAATGAAAGAAGAAGAGTCTAAGGACAAGGACAAGAAAGATGGTGAAGAGCAAAATCTTATGCTGAATATAAAGGATTTGCACTTTGACAACTGTCTCCCTTTATATGAAGAAAATGGGAAACTGCTGGTGCTATCAAAAAAGTTTTTCACCCTGAAGAAAAATAAACATCATGAGGATAAAGCATCAATTCCATAGTATGTGAATCTGTCCATTTTATGATATTTAGACTCTAATAATTTAAACAGTATACTATTGACAAACTTTGTATGTCCTTCTGTGGACTTTATGACATTTTCTGCTGATGGTCAAGCAGTCAATATTTCTGATTCTATCAGTGTCTTCCATTCTATCAAATTCAATCAGCTTGGCTCTATTGCTAGAGATATCATTAAAGATTTTACAATAATCATTCAAAGTACACTTCCTTGTAATTATATAACCCTTTATAAAGAATTTTCAAAGCTGGAGATTACTGATGATCTGGGTTATCAATGGTCTATTTTTTAGTAATCAAAAAATCAGCCTCTAATTCAGACAATTTATAATCAGCTATTAGCAATAGATAAAGGCAAGACAGGATTGGGAGTTATTTGTAGAAAAGGTGCTATGAATAAAAAAGTGATTAAGAAACTATTAGGTTAGAAATAGAATGTTCCATCTCTTCTTAATATTACCTTTCATCTCTCCTGTAGTGTTACTTCTTGACCTTATCAACTCAAATACTTTAAATATAATTTAAATCCAGATACTGGTGGAGAGTGGAACCTATTTATTATATGGGGGATACTGGCTTTAGCAAATCCTACTGCTAAACAGTTGAGCATAGGAGTCTAGGAATGCCTGTGAACTTTTCCTAATTCTCTGATGACTCCAATTCTCTTCTATCTTGATATCCTTAGATCTATGTTTTTCAAGCTATTTGGATTCCCCTGAAGCAACGCCAAGGAACACAGCATCTACATTTTCACATATGCAATCCTAAAGTGTAAGATTAGCGGAAATTTGTGAAATAGGACAAACATTAATATTTGACTGCAAAAGCATACATATTCTCTTTCCATCACATTAACAGGCACTTTACTTCGCAATCTTACCACTGGCATACTTCTTAAATTCTTTCCATCTTTAACAAAGTTAAATCATTTTCTCAACTCTCTTCTAGACAAGCACGTACAATATCAACATACAACTGGCAACACATATTATAGGTATAACTTTAATCTCTTACAGTCATTGAAGGTGTCAATTAATCATATTCAATGCTGGTACCAGCACTGTGTTTACATTGAATAGAAACCTTCAAGCTTGACTTTGATGAGTTAAAGATGTATATATAAATTAAACAACTATTATAACATTCATGCATGTCAAGTCAAAATATATTTGAATAGTTGTTGGTCCCCACTCATTGATCTAAACTAGAGGGTTCATTCATAGCTATCTCAAACTGATACAATAAGCAGTAGCGCTAAAAGGGAGGTGTAGAACTTATAGCACTAGTAACCACTAAGATGGTAGTAGAATGATTTAGTAAAAGATCACAGTATACTAAATCCTTCAGCAGCTTGTAATTGCCATCTATTGATTGTGTGGTTGATCTTCTTGTCAAGAGTATACTGGTGTACAACACTTAAATAAAAATGTTATAATTAACCTCTACAAATTAAACACATCAGTTCAAGATAGATAAAATATATCTAATCAACTATCCAACAGTTATTTCTTCTCTACCATCTGTTTGAATGCTGAGACTCTATAATATGGCAATTGTATTACGAACTTGGATGGTTCTCCTTGCGAGCTCAAACAAGAGCTCTGTCACGCAAGGCTTCAGCTTCCCAAATAAGGGAAGATTAAAAAGGTAATAACATTATTATAACAAATTGTTATTGTTTGAGAGTGTTTGCCTAACTCTGAGTTATTATTTAGGTGGAGGTGGATCTCTAACCCTATTACCTCCAGGTCTGACTATAAGCTTGTGTATGTACCATCCTTCTCTGTATAGGATTGAAGAGCTCCTTGACTACTAAAACCTTAATTATCATCATATTACTTGAGCATAGTTTGAGTAAAGAAAATATAGTTCTAGCCTACTTTTTATAGGTTTCCAAAAATGATTCCATTAGTTTTACCCTCTAGTATGGCTTTGGCTTGTTTGACTAGAAGAGGTGCTAATAGTGTAAGGACTTAGTACTTAGTATATGGTGGATGTTTGGTTATATAATTAATTCTCAAAAATTCAGGGGCAGTGGATTATGGTAGTTGCCATAGTGTAGTTATACTGTATTAATCTACAGCATCTGATTCTCTAACTTCTCTTACTTACCACCTAGGCGACATGGATATAATGCGAGAATATAAATGGTGCTTGCAGCTCTATCCTTAGTAACTGCCTTTAGTATAACTAGGTGATAAACAGAGTAAATAGATGGAGCTTATACTGCTTAATTGTATCTCATAACTAACACCTTATTTGGCATACACTGCATTACTCCTCAATGTTTAATACCCAAGCCACCTCTAAATTCTGTCAAGAAGGCTGCCAGTCATCTTGCAGGTTATTTACAATCTTTCTATGCATACTTACTGTGCTCTTCATCTTTTTCAAGCATAGCCTTCAGCCACAGTCATCCTAGTTGGAGCATACACTATGATTTCATTGCTATGTTATGAGAAGGTAATAGTGTAATATGATATAAGATTTTGTGATTATTGTTTGTGAGGTGCCTAGCATGTTTTCTCGTAAATAAAATGTAATTTCCATACTCATTAGGTATAGCTGGCAGAGGGCCAGACTTCTGGCAGTTGATGCTGGGGCTTGGAAGTCTACATTTCCAGAAGAGTGATAATAAGCACAGCTTAGGCTAAATAAAGTAGTGATATGGTTAAGACTCCAAACCTAAATATTTGTCCAGCCAGTTTTTAAAGTACTCTGTGGTCTCCACAAGTAGAGGCTCTTCTTCCACTATAAGCTCACCTTTATCTGCATCTTCATTTTTCTAAGAATATGCTTCTTTTCCCTTATTGTGTACCTCAGAGAAGTTCTCTTTATTACTTATAATGAGATGTTCTCTCCTATCATAACCAGTTTTATTTTGAAGATATTGCTGGATAATCTCCTTATTAGGCCAGCTGTCCTTAAACTTAGTTGAAAATAATATTTCTTTTATAACCCACACAATATCAGTGTATGTATGGATGTATATGAGAGAAGAAATACCATAGTAATGATCTTCCTCAAAAGTAAGGGTGATTGATAGCTGATGGTTTTTCCATTTCTATGCCCCTATGGTTGTTAATATGATGAATCACTTTCTTTATGAAAAGTTAGATAAAATCCACTTAGAAAGATATGCATATACTCACAATTATGTCAAGTTATCTCTTTCTCTTCTTATTCAGATCCATTGCTGCCTGTAGGTTAAAATTTCGCTTGGACTCATCAGGATAAATAATTTTCTCATCGGTCTTTCACTTATCTTTATAGGTTTGGATACTAGGCATGTTGATACTGATGATTGGCAATAGAAATAGAATATATGGAATGAATACTGATAGGCTTAAGCCTAATTAGAAGATACATACTAACCAATAGTATTTAGAATCTATCAGACAATCAATGTTTTAAAGATTCAGTCTTGATGATTCCTAATACACTAAAGTACCTCTTACATGTAGAGCAAAGCAGTATGTCACAATGATGATAAGGATAATAAGGAGAATGTCCTAGATATAATACTATCTGCAAATTGAAAGATGCACCTCACAGTTCTGTTAAAACAAACCTACAGCTAGCTGGATCCTGGAATCATAACTATATCATTACTTATGTTGTACTGCACATCTTAACTGTCTGAATAGACAGATTGACCACATATTCTATTAATGCGATCCTGTAACCACATGGACCATATTATGTGAATTGACACAATAGGCTTATATGATTCTTCAACTCAGATTTCAGCTCATGTGATAGATATGTGTAGTTTAAAATAGTATGAATTAATATATAAGTAACAGATATCGAAGTATTCTTTGCATTTGAACATATCCACTCTACAAACTATGATCTCTTACTACATGATGAATGTAGATTTGAATGCAATGCCTTTATACAGAGCCAAACCAGTCATTGTTTTAGAGACTGTCCACCCTTGTACCTTGACCTGGAATGAAATATAATAATATTTTCAAAGGAAGAGATAAAGATATCAGTAGACATAGACAGTATCATTTGAACAACAAAGGTATTCCACTACAGGGAATCTGTGGGTATCTACATCCTCCACTATTTCAAACAAACCCAAGCATATTCAAGTACAACTATACATACATCGTCATTACAATCCCACAGTTTGAAGAAGATATAAATACATCTAGTGGATTGACAGAATGGCTATCAAATCAGTGTCCTATGTCTATTATACTATATACTTATATAGAATACAACATCTCTGCTTCATTCACACTCAATCTATACATTGTATTTTCAAGAATAATTCAATGAATAGTTAGGAAGTTATTTTGATGTTAAAAAAGGTCTTGGACATATTCTGGAATCTTTAATAATCAAAGACTATACTAATATTAACTGAGTTCTATCTAAAGCACATATTGAAGGAGGCACAATATAAGATAAATACAAGGACTTCTAAAGACATATGATGTCAGGAATATGTATAGAGTGAGTAGTCATACTACCAGAATCATTCTGAAAAATATGGAAGACATAGTCACTTATCATCAACTATAGAATGACATGAACAATTTATGTCAGAAAATACCTGAAATTAGATCTAGTTCTGTGGATCGTGTTCAAAATCTAATTTGAACTTATGAAATAGGTGCATAAGATCCAGAGGACTCAGATATCTATTATTAAAAGAATCTATCAAATCTTTATATTCTCACTAGAGTATTTGAATATATATTATATTAACTTTTGTCATTTATAATTCTCATATCAATGAATCCCTTACCTTTCTTGAGTACAGTAACATCCTCAAAACTACAGAAATTTTTTTGTTATAGGACTTTAATATTGATAGTGATACTTGCCTGGATAAGATACAGCAAATTAATGATGTGCATATAATGGCTCTTATAATTATAAATACAAAGGCTCAAAGGATAGGGCAGTGATAAGGATAGATGCATAGCAAAGCACCTCATCAGAACTATAGGATTATCCTCTTGGTCACACACTAATATGGATCTGACTCAAAGCAGGTATTGCCAACTCGCCTACAATGGTCATGTGACCCTGAACATAGTCACTCAAATTATTGAATACTCAACTTTCTATTAGACATTTGGTTGTCCTATTTATTAGACACATGTGACTAATACTCATATAGGAAGTCTTTAAGAGTATCAGATCCTACCCAAGCTTACTTCAGAAGACCATAAAGTACTATATAATAACTCGCATTGATAACATTCTTGCTACAGAATTGCAGGATTATAGGGTCTAGCTCCGGCTCTTTATTAATTGAAGTAATTGCCTTTGTCACAACCTTCAAGTGTTATATTTTTAATACACCCTACCTTAAAAATTAGTATGAAGTTTAAATTCTTCTCATTTTCAGATACTATGAGATTGTTGGTATTAGTATCTGAGTGAGTATTGCTAAAAAGGAGCATATTCCTTTTGTGATTGACCTTTCTCAACCACCTAAATGTAGGTGTCATAGTCTTGAAGCTATAATATTAATTCACAGCCTATAAATAACATATTGTAATATATAACTGTATGACTGATAATCTGTCAACCAAGAAGCCTTTCAAAAAAATCAATAATGTACCTCCAAAATAGGATATAGTTGAAGTTGCCATCAATGGACCACCATGAAGTAACAAAGGAAAGTGCAAAATGCACCTAGCAGTGTAATCATTATTACAATCAATCAGAACAAATAATCATGATGACGCACTTGACAGGTAATGTATGCAATTGATTGAGGACTAACTTTGTCTAGCTTAATGATTTGCGCTACATGTTTCTTCACCTTGATTCCAGTGCATAAGGTCTTTACACATCTGTTGTTCTGGATGACATCTGCACCATCACCATTGCCCTCGATGTCCTTTGCTGAAGATGGAGATATGAATACAGCCTTATAGCCCTAGATCCGAATGTTAGTGAGATTATTGCTAGGTAACTTAGGTGCCACATACCTGCACTAGAATTTTATCTTTAAACAGTCCCTCCTCGAGATTGTCAAGATTAGTGGTGTATTTTTCGTATAGAAATGCTAGAAAAGAAAAATCTATAACAATACAGCCCTCTGAGCAGTCTTGAATCCCTGCCCTGGTACTGATGCACTGTTAGTATTGTGCCACTGCTTGGAGGCTAGAGTGCACTACTTATACTAGATTATTCTAATCAAGCTTGATAGGACAGAGCAATCTGCCACATACATCATTAGCAAAGCCATGAGAATGTTTGTCGTTAGAATATAGCAGATCATTCGACCCAGTCTGCAATAAGTGTCTTCAGCTTCATGGTATCATCTCCTCGAGCACCATCAGCCTCTGCCTAAGCTAAATGAAGACTGAATATGATAAAGCTAATCACTAAAATTTGCAAAACATACTATTTTTAACATGCCCATATAGCTACTATGCTCCATTTGCAATGTCTTTAGAAACCATGGTATGGTTCTCGTAAGGACTGTGTACCCTGTCAGTAGCCTATCTTGACTACACAAATAGATCAATAAGTGCTACGCCCACCATGATAATCCAAAGGAAACAAAACTTACTTGGAAGTAGCCACATCCAAGTCCTCGTCACTGTCAGTGGCTGCATCATATCTTCTATCATTTTCTGAGATGAGGTCCTCTATACTATCAAACAATACAAACCACATGCCTGAGGGCTCTTCCTTGTGTGAGATAGTAGTTTGTTTGGCTGATATTAGATCTGTAAGTAAAAGCAAGCCAGTTACATCATAGGGTATGTAGACATATCGTTCTTTTACTGCACGCTCAGATTCCAGGATGTCTAGTTTCTTCTCCAATTTAGTAATTTTCTGTCTTTGCCAAGCCTGCATAAATGCTAGATCTTTGGGTCGCTGTTGGCTGCTTATGGTCTGACTACATGCAATAAATTTCATTTGGCTTGGTTTATCACTGATGTTTCAGATGTCTTTAGCTTGTATCTCAATCATATGATAATCAATTGTCAAAGTAAGAATATTAATAGTAAAATAGTAAAGAAAGACTATATGAAATTTCAAGTTTTTGGTTATTAGAAACTAGAATTTTGATTAAGGACCATGATAAGGAATAACTAGGGCAGATTATAGGAATATTTCTACTGAAAATCAAAGTGATAGTCCTTGTCAATGATAGTCTATCCATAGTCTCATAATATTTTTTGGTTAAGATCCTAGTGGGTTATGAGTAAAATACTAGAAAGTGGTCTGTTCAAGAAAGTTCAGGCACACAACTATTGAGTTAAGATTATTGAGTGTAGACTATGGTATTCAACTACTAAGTTACTAGACTGCTACTGAGTGTTAAGGTCATACTCTCAGGTTAACGGACCTGAAGGGCTTTGGCCTCAGCTTGTACGCTGTGCCCCTTTCCCGAGTATTGCCCTTTATTTAGGAAACACTACTGTATCGGATCCGAAGATCCAAAGGTTATCCGGATAACGGAAAGACAAGTAAGACTAATCCGGACACATCCAGACTAGAAAACAACAGAGTAAAGACTATCCAAAGATAGAGCTGAGGATATAGACTATCAGATACAATCCATAAGTCTTGGAGGGTAACAAGAGTTAATGAGTACTCAAGTCCGGAGGACGGAAAGAGGACAAACTAAGATGATATTTGAACTAAGGTACTAACAACTAAGTACAGGAGTTTATATACTAAATGCCTAAGGCTCGAGGTTATGTATGAAGTATCAGCAAAGTCTATCGCTAATTAACGAAAGCCGGAACGGATATCACAAGTAAACGGATCAAGGAACATATCCGGGAATGAATCATAGGTAAATGGATCAAAGAACATAGCCTGGAATGAAGAGTACCGTAAGACCGGTAATAGAGAATACCGAATGAAGGAAAAGGCTGTGATAATGTTATATGAACAGGAAATGAATTAAGAAGCTTATCGTATATTGGATCAGAAGCGGATCTGTACATCGGACCAGATCAGATCTAGGGTTCTGAAATCTGGATGAGAAGCATGAATATATGGGATATGATACTGAGTAGTTTTAGTCTTGTAAGCCCTGTTGACCTTGTGGCATGTTTGTGAGGCCTGTGGCAAAAATCCTCATATGCAGGGCAGGGTTTAGGAGTTCTTTGTTATAATGCTCATATCTCACTCAAATCTTAACCGTATAATACAAATAGACCACTGTTAGAATTGTAAGAAGGAGGGCTACACTGTCACAGGATTAGTCCTATGTCAGTTATACAAGCAATTCTTAAATTGCTCATATTTTACTTAAATCTTAACCATATAATACAAATAGACCACTGTTGGAATTGTGAAAAGAAGTGCTACACTGTTGCAGAACCAGTCCCAGCTACAACTGGTGTACAACCGGTTGTAGGACTGCAAATCACTGGAAATATTCATCTATGTCAGTTATATAAACCATTCTTAAAATACTTATATCTTTCCCAAATCTCAACTATTTTTCAAGATTGAACCACCAGTAGAATCACCTAGATGAGTACCATTTATATATATACAACCAGATTCACAATGGACCAGTTGAAACCGGTTTTGGACCAGTCTTTTATTTTATTTTTTCATTTACAAAAGTTAGGCAACTGGCAACTGAGGTCTGGTCTATTTTGGTACAATTGTGGTCTTTGTTGGTCTTGAAACTAGACTTTTAAACTCTGACCAGATGTGTATGCTAGATGTACCAGATGGACATGGTACCGGTTGGTATGTTTTGTATGCATTGAATAACATATCATATAGCTTATTTCCATGGTGCCCCATTTACCAGCCCACTCATCTCCATTGTGCCTCATTTACTTGCCCACCCATCTCCATTGCACCCCATCACCTTGGCCCACTTATCTCAATCATACACTGCCATTCATAATCTATCATATAGTACATTGCTATATTACCATCTATACTATATACCACTAGCCCATCCAATTGTATTAGGTACACACCACCCTCTGGCCCACTCATCTATCATGGTACAATTATTGTCATGGGCCCACATGGGCGGCCCATCTCTATTGGTATATTATCACCCTCAGCTATCTGTCTAATACAGGTATAAGTTACTGTACTATGTGCATTGTCTTAATAACCTCAAATGAGATGTTTTGGAGGAGGTATTCCAAGGTAGCACCTATTCTGATAGTGTGGCCTTGCAATGGATTGAGACTAGTATCCTTTGCAGTGTGAGCAAGCCTTGCAATGAACTTTGTTTTTGTTAAAGGATAATGTGCCTTGCCGAACTTATAGGAAAAGAGTACAATATCGAAGTGGGGGTTGTTGATGTTGAGATGGTTGGATAATGCTGCCTCAGAATAAGTTGGTTTTCTTGCCTCATTTTACCAAGTGGTGAGTAAAATGCCAAAACACGTGACCTAGCTGACAAATCGACCAACCTGACACGTGTCTCTCGGTGGGATGCATCCATCAGCAATCCATCAGTCTCACAGGTCTGTGGCTCCCCTTCTGTCATCTATGCACTTGCAGAGACCCACCTCGCCTGTCTTCTCGCAAGCACCAAAACCGCTCATCGACCCACTTGCCCAGCTTATTTGTGCTGTTTCAACTTGACTTTGCAAGGCGATCATTCTGTCGAAATTTGATGTGCGCACATGCAGGAAGACGGTGGGTCTTATGTTTTTCTATTTTTGTTTACATGTACACCTGTATATACGTGTACCCGTGCAAATATAACTGCTTGATTTTGCTTAATTGTCTGGGGAAAATGATTGAGAGCGCCCGCCCATCCTGCCCATGTAAAATTCTGCTGCCGGAGCTGTCAGCCACCTGTAAAATCTCGAGATTTTATGGTAAAATAAAGCACGGCAGGCACTTTACCACCACGTTTCCATTCTTTTCTTGTAAAATGCGGCATGCAGCGCGGTGAAAAATCGCATTCCTTACTCCCTTACCTCAAAATTTTGCTTTAACTTTAGCCTTACATTCTAACTATTGTCTATATTACTGTTAAGGTCGTACTCTCGGGTTAACGGATCCGAAGGGCTTTAGCCTCAGCTCGTGCACTGTGCCCCTTTCCCGAGTATTGCCCTTTATTTAGGAAACACTACTGTATCGGATCCGAAGATCCAAATGTATAACATATGGATATCCAAAGGTTATCCGGATAACGGAAAGACGAGTAAGACTAATCCGGACACATCCAGACTAGAAAACAACAGAGTAAAGACTATCCGAAGATTGAGCCGAGGATATAGACTATCAGATACAATCCGTAAGTCTCAGAGGGCGACAAGAGTTAACGAGCACTCAAATCCGGAAGACAGAAAGAGGACAAACTAAGATGATATTCGAACTGAGGTGTTAACAACTAAGTATAGGAGTTTATATACGAAATGCCTAAGGCTCAAGGCTATGTACAAAGTATAAGCAAAGTCTATTGCTGATTAATGAAAGCCGGAGCGGATATCACAAGTACACAGATCAAGGAACATACCCGGGAATGAAACATAGGTAAACAGATCAAAGAACATAGCCTGGAATGAAGAGTACCATAAGACTGGTAATAGAGAATACCAGATGAAGGAAAAGGCTGTGATAATGTTATATGAACAGGAAATGAATTAAGAAGCTTATCGTATATTGGATCAGAAGCGGATCTTTACATCGGACCGGATCAGATCTAGGGTTCCAAAGTCCAGATGAGAAGCATAAATATATGGAATATGACAATTACTCTAATTGCTCCTTGGAGGCGTGCAAGTTTTACCCTTCAATTGAATGTT
>KN835674.1:0-16220 GCA_000827255.1 Suillus luteus UH-Slu-Lm8-n1
AGTGAAACTATGGAAAAACTGTCAATGTAAGCCCAGCCAGAAACAAGTCTCTACACCGTATTAGCTGCTATGCCTGAGCCTTGTACCCCCATCTCTTCCCACACGCCTGAACCCAGACCCGAATTCATGCCCGTTGTGGTTCACATTGATTTTAGCCTGAGAAGCCCTGTCGATGGCATCCAGTTCGTGTGCTACCTACCGACTCCGGTCTTACCCATATGTAAGCAACTACTATGTTTGTGATGAAGAAGTTCTGATATTTTCCAGTGTGTACCGCATGCATATACAACATCATCGTCTCCTGATGCTGCGAGATGCTTGGGTTCCATGCGTCGACAGTTTGTGGGAGAAGTGCACTTGGGAGTTTGAATTTGTTGTTCCTCGCTATCTCGAAGAGCCTGATCCTGGTCACCGCGGAGAGAATGGTGATTTTGAAGAGTCCCAGGAGTCTATCCTGACGGTAGTTATCTGCAGTGGCGACCTCGTGGATCAGGCATGTCACCCACGTATTTCTCTTCGGGCGGGCTAACAACGGCCGCACAGGTTGCACATCCTAACAACTCGAACAAAACCATCTTTTTGTTTTCTCAAGCAGTATTGACGTCCGTACAGCATGTCGCCTTTGCCACTGGCCCATTCCATGTGCATCCCATCCCAACAGAGCTTACATCAGAGGATACGTCTGGCATATCACACCCTCTGATGCATGCATTTTGCTTGCCTCGTCACGAAGCTATGCTCTATTTGTCGATTTCATTCCTGCATTCGGCGATGAACTTCTACAGTACAGAGTTCGGCTCTTACCCATTTGGGTCATACAAAGTGGTTGCAGTGGACGAAATGCCTGTTCAGTGCTTTGACAGCTCGATGCTTTCTATAATCACTGTGGATCTCCTTCGAGCAGGGAATGACTCTTGCCGGTATACATACTTCTCTGTCTTTTTGGTATCCTCTCTAATCACTCCCCAGATGCTCATGGTGATGTCCTCTGTGGTCTTCAAGTCGTCGAAACTGCCATCGCTGTCATGTCTAACATTGTCGGCGAGAAACTGGAAGGTATTTATACTGCTTTATTGTATGGTCGTAGTGTTCACGTCACCATAGTCAGCAAAGACATGGACACTGATGTCCGAAAGCTCCCTCTCGGCGTTTGCGCAAGGTTCGTTCTGAAGTGCCCTCCGTAAATACACGATTACCTCTTACAGCATCGCGCCTTTCAACTTTCCGGCGTAAGCTTTTTCTTCACATCCCTGGTTTACCCCTTACGTTCCTATTCAGAATAATTCCCCTCTGGACAATTCCCCTTGCTACCGTTACTGGTAACACCCTCATTCTCAAGCCATCCGAGCGGGACCCCGGCGCGGGCAAGATCACTGCAGAGCTTTGTGCCCATGCTGGCCTCCCCAAAGGTATAGTAAACGTAGTGCATGGGACCGCGCCTGTTGTCAACAGAATTTGTGATCATGGGGCAATCAAGGCGGTGAGCTTTGTGGGAGGGAGATTGAGCAGGAAGACATATATACGAGAGGTGAGTAGAACGAGTGAAATGGTGATCTTCGGAACCGCACTGACTGACATGGCAGGGCCACGAAGAACGGTAAACGTGTACAGGCAAATCTAGGCAAGGAGAACGGTCCACATTCTGGTGGGGGAAGGGGGCAATTGTCCGAACCCACAGCACACATCTGGCAGGGCTGGAGAGTCGTTGTATTTGGCTCATGTGAGTGCATCACGGTTTACTTGTTCCTTACCAGTGCTAAACTCGACCGTCGTAGGGTTCAACCTCCTACTATTACTGATACCTGTTTCTGTGAGTGATCGCCTGCACGTCCCGTTTGATTCGCTGATCACATTGTGCCACTATTCCAATTGGACACTGAGCTTCATGCTCGAGAAGCACCACAAGGTTATATTTATCTGTAAGTTTCGGCAAATTCCTCTTGAAGCATGAACCGATTCTTTCAACAGTCAGCATCATGTCCATGATCCCTCTTGTAAAGGTGTGACATACAGTCTTCCATTGTTTGACTGAATCAAGGGTTCCTTTCTCAGCTTCACGATCTGTCAACTCGTGAGCTGGCGCTTCGTATCGGAGGTACAAAGGCTGGTTTGCTTAATGCTAGTATGGTAAGTCATATTTCATCAATGATTGGATACTCCTCAACATCAATGTATGCAGAGCAATACGTGAGTCCAGGCTCCTTGTCTGTTGACCACAGTTTTAACGCGCGTCTCACAAGTGTCGAGATGGTTATCGCGGTAAGCGCTGTGCATGTATGCGCGAGAATCCGCTCATATGTTTCAGATCACCGCCCTCAGGAAGTGTGAACTAAGAATTGTACAGTCTTCGCGTAAGTTCAACAAAGATGTTTGAGAGTTTGATCTGATACTCACAGTAATCGGTTCGATTCTGAGCAAACTACGTACGTCGCCGTAACGTCGGGCATGTCATTCCATCATCTGATAACTATCCTCACTTTTTTAGTCCTTGTCCTCGGGATGTGCTTCTTTGCAGGCGGGCTTCGCTTCTCTGAGCAAGGATTCGACCAGAGTGAGGTCACATTTATGGTAACGATACCGAGATAACTAATATATCTCTCAGCTGCGACAAAGATACATTCATCACTGTTGAGCATTAGCGTCAGGGCTCTGCTCCTCCCTGCCGCGTATCACTTTGCAATCAGTGGTGGAAAGGATTCTGGCTCCTTGGAGCAGAAGGACAATATTCTAAAAATGAGCTATGGTGTAAGATTTGCTCTGACTTTGCTGGAACTCGTTCTAATCGACTTGTCGTAGGTCTCAATCATACTCATGTTTAGTAAGTCTAGGGTTTATGTGTTCATCGAAGATCGCTTACGGTTTACATGGACAGTTTATATTGCCTATCTTCTCTTCCAGTTCTGGTCCCACAAGCATCTATATCGAGATACAAAGCTTAAAAGCAGCAGGCTATCGATCAAGACACCAGTCAATTCACGTTATCTGACCAAGATGCTCTCCGCATCCATGACCATGAACGACAAACGTGGTAGCATGCATGATGATCAGAGTTCGGCCCCGAGTTCTCGACGTGTTTCAATGATATCTTCCAATTTCCCAATTTCCCTCCAATGCCCAGATTTGCCTACCGGAACTCACCGTTGAACTCTTCCTCCGAGGTCACACTGACAGAGAGCAAGGAACAAATTCCGGAAAAGGGATATACACAGAGGTCTACTGATCCATTGGCCGAGGGAGTGTCACAGCAGCAAACTACACAAGCTGAGCACGATCATGTAGATGGTGGCTCCTTGAATCCGCCTTGGAGTGCATCACCAATGCCATCCCCCGATGAAACCGGTCGCATCCGATACGCTTCGCCAGAGCCTATGACCAACGCCGAACGTGCTAATCTGCATAGGTCGCCATCAGCAGTGGAAAGTTTCAGAGAGCCGCAACTTAGTTGGATGGTCACCCTTCTGTTGTTGACATTGGTCACCATTGTAAGTGATGGTTCAGTTCGAAAGGGTACTTACCAACGCCTTCTCTAGACCGTGAGTATCACTGCTGAAGATCTTGTGGAATCTATGGACGGAATCGAAACAGCGATTAGCAAGCAATGGGTCGGTCTTGTCTTGCTTCCTGCGGTCAGCTCTATCGCAGGTATGTACAGAATGTTCCTGATTTTCGGGGTACTTTGACGTATTGGCTATGCAGAATGTGTTACTGCAGTCAATACTTCCGTGAAGGACCAGCTAAATCTGAGCGTGAGTATCGCTGTCGGGTCGTCGATTGTAAGTCTTCTTCTCTGTTTCTTGTATTACGATGCTCATGTTAGCGTAAGCAAACCACTCTTTTGGTTATTCTGTAAGTGTTCATCATATCCGATATATTGTTGATACTGACTTCTGGGACAAGGTTTATGGTCACCCTTGGATGGATCATAGGCAGGCCACTGGCTTTACTATTTGACCCATTTCTGATACTCATCGCCACACCCAGCGAAGACATATTCGGCCCGGTGCTTACCGTGATCACCTCAGACACGTTGGACGATGCCCTCGACATTATCAATGAAAATAAATACGGCAACGGTGCTGTGATTTTCACACAATCGGACGCAACAGCAAGACACTTTGAATCGGGGGTTAATGTGGGGCAGGTGGGTTTCTTTTATTTCATGCGCTGCGATGTCGGGACTTTGGAGACATCCGCTCACCCTTCAAGCGCTTTGAAGTCCTTTTCAACACGAAGTACAGTACAAACATATTCGACGAAACACTAACGATACCTGGCACGACAGGCAGCTGCTCAAGCTGCATCAGAAGGCGACACGGACGTACGTTCGAACGAGCAATATGCTTGACGAATCCACCAATTTAATGTACACCACGCACTCAGGGTATCTACTGATTCCTTCTGATCCCCAGCAGCCTCCTAACCTCCATCAATTCCTTCCAGGCATTTTCCACCCATTTGATGGTGTCCTCCAGCTCCTGCTCCTTCTGTAACGCCAACAGGGTAAGCCAACATTTATCTTGCTCTGTGGTTGGGATGGGTTCTTGCTGCAACACAGAATGGCAATCTTGGACGCGACCCTGAGCCGTTTGCATTGCAGTATTCCATAACGCCTGAAAATTGTAAGTACTGGATATGTTTCATAGTGAGTGCCACGTACGATCGCCGAATCGCTGATGACTAGCGGGCCTGGGATGATCATCGGCGGTTCTGGGACTGGTAGTGGCTAGTACTGGGATTAGACGAGCTAGATACAGTTAGAAGACTTATGTACCGCTTGTTGCGCTTGAAGATAATCGAACTGGTTGATATCTTGTTGCAGGTTGAGCTTGCTGTGTTCCATTGAGATGTTGTAGTAGATAGGACTTCAGATCTGTGAGGCAAGCGGACTGATATCTGCCTGGGAAATTGCGCTTCAATTCAGGCAACTCAGCTTGAATTTCGTGCGCCCATTATGTAATCGTAACGCCGCGTACGCGCCAATTCCCGACGTTTGCCCAAGCTTGTGGAAGGTCTCAAGCATCTGTCGAAGTCTGACCCTTGTGTCCAGGCTTGGATTGCTGACACCGGTGAGCACATTGCGTCGTGTCTGCTACGCTGCATGTTTACTTGCTACCCCTGGTCTTCAGGAGCCAGTGTATCTCGGTACGTCCTGCTCGCCTCGTAGTCTTACAGGGTACTAATGCCATTCACAGTCGAGATCCAATGTCCTGAGAATGCCATCGGTGGTATTTACAGCGTGTTGAACAGGCGTTGTGGCCAGGTCTCCAGCGAAGAGCAGAGGCCGGGAATGCCCATGTTCACCGTCAAAGCGTACCTTCCCGTTAATGAGTCCTTCGGCTTCAACAGTGATCTCCGCTCACAAACAGCTGGTCATGCCTTCCCCCAGTGTGTGTTCAACTACTGAGAGATCATGAACTCTTACTAACAACTTTGAATCATCCAGGTTTCCTATGTCCAGTGCACATGCCTGATGGATCCCTGTGTGGTCTGCCCAATCATCTTTCGAGGGTGTGCCACATTATCACGGCTCCTCTTTCCGTTGCTGAAATCCTTGCACTCCTGGTGGAAGAGGGCCTCAATGAAAGAAGGATGGTGGGGGAGCAGTCGCAACCCGTGGAAGAGGAGAATGAGGTCTCTGTGCCGGATCAGTTACACCAGGAACAGGAGTCGGTCGTGATTCATGCTATTTTTCAGTTGACAAGAAGATTTGATGACGTGGAATATCGGAAGACTTGGAGGAATGAGGATCTGAGCAATCCTCATGTGGAAGTCCATCCCTGTCGTCACGACATAGCTCGCGCTCGCACCCAGATGATATGACTCGGCTCACTGACTCCGAAGAGAGCAGGCATCACGCTACTTGAAGGGAGCCTTTGAGGGATGACAATGTTGCCCCATTAACTCGCATATCAGAAGACCTTGATGAACAGTCTGAGGGATCCTCTTCTGAAAGTGCTTATATATTATTTTATCATATGATGACCGTACAGAAGAAGTACTACACAATGTCAGAATTGAATTGTCTTTATCCTGTCACTACCTTGCTCATGCCTGTGCAAGATTTTATATTGTCGCATAATCACAAATAACACGCTAAAATTTTGCTCTAACTCTGTCAACCCTGCCATCAAGATTGTAGTTTATTGTCCCTACGCACCATTTTTGCTCACGCTTGGGTATTGCTTTGTCGTAGAACAATCATACTTGCGAAGCGTTATATATTTCTGTCAGAATTTGAGTTTGGTTGTAGTCCCTTGTCCCTTCGCGCCATTTTTGCTCACGCTTGGGTATTGCTTTGTCGTAGGACAATCATACTTGCGAAACGTTACATATTTCCGTCAGAATTTTAGTTTGCTTGTAGTGTATTGACTATCAGTGCCATTTTGCTCGTGCGTGTGTATTGTATTATCGTAAAATATATTGACATATCATGCAGGAAAATTTTGATTGGACTTTGCCAAATCCATCTATAAAAAGCATGTCCTCCCCAAATCCGTGATGGTAGACGGTTCAGCATGACGTAGACAGAGTCCCAACGTGTCGGCTCATCATGGAGAAGTTGAACAACAGGCAGCTGGGTGGGAGAACCTGTATGGTCTAGGAACCATTTGTTCTCGTTACCCATGGTAATGGTGAGCGTGAAACTGTCATGGCGCTGGATCAATGCATGGACTGTGCGCACAAGCACTCTAGCTCGATCAAGGGCTTTGCCTGCTAGGGCTTGGACATATGCCACCTTGTTGATGGTGTCCCCACCAACTACCCACGTCTCTGACACATCTGAAAAGTCAGCAATCGAGTACTCGTCAACGATATGTTTCACGCATATGTTGATAATATGGGGGAAGCATGGGATCTGTTGCTCGACAGGATCAAATTCTAGCCTGCGTTCCTCCAGTAGACGTGAGTACTCTTGCATGGAAGTGTGATTGTTACCAGCGTTGTCCAGGGTAAAATGTCCGGACTAAATGGAGTCAGATCATGTCAACAGTAAAGAAAAACACAGACTTTCTCTGTCACTTCGGCGTGATCGAGGAGGCCCAATATTGATTGGCCTAGGCAGTCTCCTGCATGACTCCCTGGTGTGTGACTGAAAGCAATCAGCGCTGCCCTCAAGACAAGCATGGAAGTTTTCGCTTCTTTGGCAATCCAGTGAGCTGTTATTGCCATGAAAGGGTGGAGGTTGGAGTCTGACCACAGGTCAGATGTGAATGAAATCTTTCCTTGCGCCATCTGAAAGATATAAGATACTTTTCAAGACTTTAGACAACTGTACTTACCACAAGGTCCCTTTTCAAGGCCTCGAAGTACTCATCAAAGGCCTCAAGGATCAACTCACAAAATTTTGTGTGATGGTAGATATCGCTCTCGTTCAATTCTGGCTGTAGAAGACGAATCAACCGACGGAACTCAGGACACTCGATGATGTTGATTGCCTGAAAGTATTATTATTAATAGTGCATAGAAAATGAACAGTAACTCACCTGGTCATCAGCAACAACAAACCTCACGAGTTGTCGATGCATCTCATCAAGGGTAAAGTTAGGAATTTCATCCTCAGGACTTCCTGGCTGTCTGCATCCGAGTAGCACATTGTTATCGGGGACATCCCCAAGCGAATCAATTGTGTGGGTTGGATCTCTAAGCCTTTCACGTATTGCTGTGACCGTCCATCCTTCATCAAGAAGAGCGTTTAAAGACTTGATCTGAATAGGCCAACCCTGGCACCCTGCCTCCTCCAAGTAAACGAGGGTATGGTGATTGTATACATGGTGACGAGGGCCTGTATTGCTTGTGGTAGTCTTGTATGTTGTAACTTTGTGCGTTGGGTCAAGTTCATGCAATTTCCTAGTGAATCGTGTTAGAAAGAACACAATAATCGCAGACATGATGCTCACTCGCAAGGTATGCAGGTATTGCGCCCAGTAGCTTCATTCAGTTTGAAAAAGAAATGGAAATCATCCGCACCTTTGGCCTTTCGTGTTAGGCTACCGGTGTCCAGGAGGGTAGTTTGCGTAGAATGGACATTATGCGCTGTCTGAAGCGGGCTAGGGCCTGCAGGTGCCCTAATGGTAGGTGCAGGCGGGTCGAACTCTTCCTCTTCATTGTCACTAGGGACATCATCAAGGTCAAAATATTCCCCTTCTTCATCTACCGTAGGTTGAGAACGACTTGGCATGTCAGCACGAGCTGGGCTGTCGTCTCAATATCTACGAGGAAGCTGCCGTTTTTGATTAGGATTTGTGAGCGCATTCGCTGTGACCACAGTGCGGATATATCCCACCATGTAGCATATGATAAAGTCAAAGGGGCGGTGCCACGCACTTAGCGAAAGACCAACAACACATTTCATGGAATATCCCACCATGTAGCATATGATAAAGTCCAAGGGGCGGTGCCACGTTTAGTGGATTGTCCCCAGTGGTTTTGGGTGTCGTAGACTTGTAGATGTGATGGCACTGATGGGCGATCTCGTATCTGAAGACCAAAGACCTTTCAAAATGTGTCAATAAAAACTGGATGACTCGTTAACATTCATATTACCTTGTTCACTATGGCCCATAGGCCATGGAACTGAATCTTTGGTGCAAGGATTGAAAGCATCTGCAGTAGTGCAATATGTTCAAGTTGAAGGGAGTACTGAAGCTCAGAAGCCTGACATACTGACATAAGACGACACGCCATGGGAGTCAAGACTTAACAGTGTGCAGTCTGATTCAAGAATGACACTTTTGCTACTAGTAATAGCTACTCATACAGCTAGTTCTAGACCAATAATATATCGCAAACACGTATGTACTGATAGTAAGCGTTCAATAGCGTCATGATTCATCTAACATCTAACAACACATTGCTTGTTGTGGCATGGAGTGGAAGTGGTTGAGGGTAGTGGCCCAGGGCTATTACGTGGGCGTAAACTTCAGGAAAAACAGGAGCATCAGTTTACAAATTGGAAGATGAAAAGGATATGCTCACACATGAGTTGATCTATGAGGAGGGTTTGCCTTCATTGGATGTTGTTGCACTGCCTCGTCCACTGGCACCACCTGCTTGTTGGCGAATGCAGGGGTATGAATGATAGGATTGGGCTGGCCAAAATCCAAAAGGCATGTAGCTGGCATTGGCAATGTATCAGAAATAGCATGAAGCAATGAAAGAAGATATTCGTAATCAGGATCCTCCGAGAATGCAAGCAAGCGTGTATAAATGAGAAGACTTGCGAACTTGATGGGAATTCCGTGACATAAAACTTCAACAGTCGTGTTAACTTTGCGCTCAAGCATGGAGGAATTGGAGAGCCCCTCGTGGTCACTGGTTAACCACGGGAGGGAGCCACATAAGAAATATATCAGTGTATACGTGAGTGACTCGAGATCGTCGCGACGACCCAGTGCGACTCCTAAGTGACTGTTGATGGAGGCGAATGCAGGTGTGCCAGTGATACATTGACCTTGACGAAACGGTATATGGGCCCTGGTCGAAGTATTGCAGTACTCCTTTGCAATACCAAAGTCGATTATAAAGGCCGTGTGCTTCAAATCATCGAGACCCACTAAGATATTCTGGGGTTTGATGTCACCATGGACAAAATTGTGCGAATGGATATATTCGAGACAGGAGAGCTGGAAAAATGGAGTTAGCTCTCTGCAATGACCTAAGACACAAAGTGGCTGACCAGCTGGATTCCTAGATTCACAACATTGTGAAGACTGAACCTTCGATCATGCGCAATGAAGATGTCATGTAACGATGGCCCAAGGAGGTCAAGGACCAATGCATGGTACCTTGATTCTCTCCTGAACCAAAAGACACGGGGAATCCCGACACCGCCTGCGAGTCGTTTCAGGATGTTGTATTTGTGCCGCACAGAGGATGAGTGGTTGCTGATGGGTTCAAGTTTGACAGCCACCAAGTCATCCTTGATGAAGTTTTGTGCATGGTACACAACGGCTAAGATGTTGGATGTCAATATAGTCACCATGTAAATGACATAGTCACGTACCATATGAGCCAGACCCCAGAACATTTCCCAGCCTAAATCTGCCGTCGACTCGAGTAGGCACCTTATTCATAGTACACACAATGTAGAGTAGATCCAAACAATGCAAGAGGTGAGGAGGAAGTCAGAGGAGCGAATTGATTCCACATTTGCAAGTGTTTCAGCTGGCTTGAACTGGCCTTGGCCAGTTCAAGCCGTAGTTTGGCTTTAGCTGGTTCTTGCAGCTGACTAACATAATGAACCAGTCTATATGGCAAATCAGTGGCTTAGTTCACTAATATCGCCGAACTACGGGTTTGTCCATAGATGCTGCGCCCAAGTGGGCCGTAGCCAAACTGCGGCACTACTAGCAGTAAATATGATGAGATAAGGCAAAAAATGAAAAACAAAACACGTGACATTGATTGTGTGGCCGAATTTTTGAAAAACTTGTACTGCAATGTCATATTAGTCCAACACCTATTGTGCCTTCGGCACAGGAAGCCAAAAAGAGCGCTTCACGCTCTTTTGTTGACATTTACTTAATTACTTAAAATCATGTTGGAACAAAATTTCAAAATAAAAATTTACATTGTTGAGCATGTTGTTGGCAACCGTAAAGTAAAAGTACAAACTACTACACTGCATATAAAAGTACACATTACATCAGTCGGTTCTCTATATAAAAGTACATGCAATTTTAATCTGTAAATCCTCTAAGCACTTCCGTATACACTACATTTGTTGTCTTTGAGCCTTCTTCATTCTCCAGGAAGATGATAGCATACACTCTCTCTGGATGAGTGCAGCAAGACAATGCCACATAAAGCTGACCATGGCTGAACACAGGAGTCCACAAATTCAGCCCAACCCACTTGATGCTTTGACCTTGTGCTTTATTGATCGTCATTGCAAAAGCCAGGCAAACAGGGAATTGGCGACACTTGAGGGGGATAGGGTTTTCTTCAGGACTGGCCTCCAGGCTCATGCGAGGGATGAGGACTGTGTTTCTATCATCATGGTGAGCTTCATCTACTCCGTCTCTCAGAATGCGACACCTAAGGACGCGCGGGGTCCAGGAAAGAAGGATCATGCGGGTTCCATTATAAAGCCCCTCGGAGGGATTTAAATTGCACAAGAGCATCAGAGGAACACCTGCTTTGACCTCCAGTCTGTGCAATGGGAAGCCTGATGGGATGAGAGTATGAAGGAATTCAGTGGGGATGTAATCATATTTCTTATTGGTGACTGAGTCTGCACTGGTAAAGACTGCTTTTTCTCCGGGGAATGAATCGAGAATAGCAGCATTTATCTCATCCACATCAGTGTTCTTGGTGGAAAGGATGGTGCATTCAAGAAAGAAGGAATCATTCATGGGAGGATGGCCAGGGAGCAGAATTGGAGCATATAGGGCATTGATGAGCGAATGTATGTCATTGTTAGGACAGCGCATACAAATGGAGAGGGTCATGGTTCCATCTCCATCTGTGCCCTTGCCAGCTCCAATCTCAAGGAGCCACATTGCAAATTCGTTAGAGGCAGGGTCTTGACCAAGATGCATATTTCTTTTAAGATGGAAGATGCAAAGTTTGGGCTAGAGGTGAGATCTGCAAAATGTGGCACCCACTATCTGCTCCCTGGATCCATGGGGCACCACCGGCAGGGTTTGCCTAAAGTCTCCTCCAAAGAGCACAGTTATTCCTCTAAAATCAGCATCTACATCCAGAAGATCATGTAATGTGCGATCAAGGCATTCCAGTATATGGCGGTGCAGCATTGGAATTTCATCGCAAATGATTAGCGAAGTAGCCTTAAGAAGCTCGTGATTGACGTCGTTTTTCTTGATGTTGCATGAGCTGTCTTCGTGAACGGGAATCAGAATTTTGAATCATGAATGAGCTGTACGTCCACCTGGGAGGAGGAGTGAAGCAATTCCAGAGGAGGCCACACATAGGACTATCTTTCCTTCAGCACGTAGTTTTGATGCAATAAGCTTGCAGAGATATGTCTTGCCACATCCACCTGCACTGTGGACGAAATACGCATGTCCAGGTCTATGCTTGTCACAACTCATTGCATCATTGATTACAGCATCAAAAACTACCCTCTGCTCGGTGTTAAGTGAAGGAACCCCTTTGTCCACTGTCTGCTGAAGCTCCACACGATTGTACTGGAGCTGCTCAGCAATGAGCAGGTTGCCCTCCATTTCCCTCCATCTTGCTGCCATTTGAGACACAGGCATTGGAGGGAAAGCATTCAAAGACTTTCCATTTTTGCGAAGTACGCAGTCAATGAGATAGAGGCCATAGTCATGAACCTCTTCCTCTGAGGGGTCAGCAATGTTGAACAGAAGTTGAGTTAGGCGGTGATGCAGATTGTCACAGAGATTATCTTTGAAGCGGTTCCAAAGATCATTGGGGCTTGTGGGAACACAGTGTGTGAGGATGATGGCAAACAGATTGCGCATGTGATGTCCTGTACACATGTGAGAGGTGTCCTGCAAGCATTGAATCCATTCATTGTCATCATCAAGCAGACCCCTACGCTGACATGCACTCTTGAAAGTCTTGCAGACAACATCATTGACGGTATGGAGGTGTTCATATGAAGTTGCGCCTTTAAAAACATGGTAAGTTAATTGATTTCATCCATCACAGACAACTTACCTTTCACTATGGTCAAAAGCAATCTCAGATAGAAGCGTTCGCCAGATCCAGGTGCAGCAGAATACATCCTTCCGATAGCCACTCCACGCTCGTGAATCTTCCAGGCGGTCCTGTTCTTGACCCACACAAATTTTGAGGGGAAATTTCGATAAAGGTAGTCATGGGCTCCAGCTGCCACCAAGTCTTCATTGGCATTGGCTTTGAACCATCCAGTGAGGCAGGTGTCTCTGGCTGCTGTGCACTCAAGAACATCCTGGGCGTTATCATCAGGGTCATAGAACACCACCTGTTCATCTGTAAGGTGAACTGGCAAGCGAATTACAGAGGGCCACTCGAGATGCATGGCAAATTCAAAGATGCACCATGCAGCCTCGGTTGAGCTAATATACCTGGAGTCAAGATATAATTTGATCTCATCTGCCCCCGACATCTCCAAAGTAGTGCAATCATTTCCTTTGTATATATACTTGTGTATATATTTGACAGATTTGATAGAAGTGCAGACCTTCAGATTTATGTGGCAGTTGAATTCAACCAGCAGCTCCAGAGGATGTGGAACGACATCTTTGTTGGTGAAGATGGTGTCATTATTCTGGATGGTGCAACCATTATCTGGTCTTGCATACTCCGGATAGCCATCATCTTTCAACAAAGTCTGAGGACAGAAAGACTTTGGAAAGTGCTTTTTGCACTGTCCGTTCTCTAGGCAACACTCTGGAGTGCATGGACCATGCAGCACAAATTTTTCCACAGCTTGGTAAAGTTGCAGATGGATATTTCTGTCCAGAATTTAAGCAGAGATGAAGGCGTTCACTTACTCCACCATCCTAATCTTATATTCTGCTTCCAGGAAGATAAGAAGGTGCATGTGCGGCAGTCCGCGCTTTTGGTATTCAATGGTGTATACCAATCCTGCAACCTTTCCATAGTAGCCTGCGCGAACCTTCTTCAACAGGGCCTGCTGCTTCTGATAGAATACGTGAGCCACCAAGTCTGGATGGTCCACAGCACTTTGCCCTATATATGAATTGTCAGAAATGAAGGATACATCAAATTTAAATTTTTTACCTGGAAGAAGATTCTCTGTAATCTCAGGCCAGCTTCCATTGGCAGTCATCATTAGAAAGAGATCGGGTTTCAAGCAGAAACGACAAATGGCCAGAGAGTCTTGTAGCATCTGGTACATGTGTTGGGGGCCTGAACTAAAGGAAGAATGAAGAAGCCACCTGTCTGAGCCAAATTATCCACACCATTGTTGAGAATGTTGTCTGTTAGACCTTGGTAGCAGTCAGCCCTGAGCCGTGTTTGATTTTGATGGATCCAGTTCAAATTGCTTTGCTCTATTGGGGCCCAAGCATCGACCACATACTGTTGGAACAGTCTTCCACCATGAAAGATGTTGTTGTGGTCCATGCGAGCTGGGCGAAGATGAATCCAGTATGCATAATACAGGAGCTGCATAACTTTTTTTGCTTGTTGATTCCTCTGTTGATTGACGTTCAGAGGGATGTCAAGATGCTAGCCCTCCTTGCCAGAAGGAAACAGGAGAACATAGTGAAGAGTTGAATATGTGTGGCTCAGCTGGCTGATGTGCTTGAGTTGACCGCCTTAAAGTCACAAGATAATATCTCGTTTGTCAGACACCTCCTCAGACCCATCTCCAGGAATGATCACAGCAATTTCATCAGCAGTAGGGACATTATATCTTCTGCCATCTGTGCCTTGCCTGAAATGAATGTGTGCACAAACATCTGTCTGCTCCTCTGGAGCCTTCTCTCATATTACTTGATAGGCTTGCTTGTACAAAGGAGCATAAAAATGATTTCGATACAGCATGTCATGGAGATCTCCGAGGATGCAACGGTCAAGACCCTCATTTCTAGGTCGGGTGGCACGGATGTTTGTAGCTTCGTCAGAGTCATTGTATATATATAACTGTGCATATGAAGGTTGAACACCATCTGGAGGTATGAGGCTGCCCATGAGATGGTGTAGGGACCCATGGATATGAAAAGTGTTTGGTCCAAAGTCTTGAAGAGCGCGATCTTCAATGTTGACACCTATGGACGTGAATGCAAGAGCACTATTATATTGTTGAATTTTTGAGATAAATGTTCGGTCTATATATGCCTGCTGCAGCTTGGGTGGCCATTGAGGGAAAGGGGGAAGGCTGACTTGGCCCTGCAAGCAGCACATACCAAACTGAGGATTTTGAATGGATGAAACACTGAGTCTCTTGAATATACAGTGTATAGCATGTCAATTGGGACACTCTATATCAAGGTGACCCAGATAATGGGGATTGATAGGTTCCCTGTATGGACAGCCTCTATCAGAAATAGAACTAATCAGTTGACACACTGCTGGTCCTCTTCCTCATGCTCCTCCCTATCAGCATCAAGTCGAACTCTTCTTCTTTCCTCATCATCAGCATGATGTTCCTAAGATGCAGGAAGGTTATATTCACACAAGGCCTCTTGCTGATGCTCCTCCTGCTCACAAATTCTTTGAGCCCAGCGGCACTAAGCTTCCTCTTCCTGTTGCTGTGCTCACAGAATATCTTGATTCTGTCTATTGATGTGCTCAGCCTCTTGCTGCTACATGCGAAGAGCCTCCTGATCATGTCGATTGATGTGGTCAGCTTCTTGCTGTTGCATGTGAAGAGCCTCCTGAGCATGTCTATTGATGCGCTCAGCTTCTTGCTGCTGCACTTCCAGAGCATACTGAGCCTCTCTATTGATGCGCTCCGCTTCTTACTGCTGTAATTGCTGCAGAATCTGCTGTCGACAAAATTCCTCCTGTGCTTGTCTTCGGAACAAATCATCTCTAATATGCTCTACCTCAAAATGAGGAATATATATAGGAGGAACAGGAGGGACAGGTTGAATAGGATCATTAATAGGAATAAGAGGCTGTTGGAGCTCATCTTGCACCTGTTGTCTTATTTCACCCCTATCCTGTTGCCAACGAAGATTGCACTGACAGCGTCTCTCATTATGAGTAGCATTCATTTGCTCATTCAAGTGAGCATTATAATCAATGTGAGGACAATGAGCATGCTGCACATGCGCAATTGCATTTCGTGGCAAACTGGGATATTGCTCAGCTGGTAAAGGAATGTGGGGGAAATTCAGAGGAGGAA
This sequence comes from Suillus luteus UH-Slu-Lm8-n1, assembly GCA_000827255.1. Taxonomy (NCBI): domain Eukaryota; kingdom Fungi; phylum Basidiomycota; class Agaricomycetes; order Boletales; family Suillaceae; genus Suillus; species Suillus luteus. The sequence goes on from KN835674.1 coordinate 15,788, forward strand.
GCCATTGCAGAGCAGGTCCTGCATGCAGCAAATTAGCTAGCAAGAAATTTGGCTGGGGTACAGGAGGCAGAGGCCTGTTCTGATTTTCGCGGGCAGCATGACGATGGTTTCGTCTACTGGGAGAAGTCATTTGAAGGCGATTAAGCCTATTGCGTTTTCATTGAGACTGCCGATCACACTCCGGCGTGATCTGTTCTTCAATTCTAAATGGTGCAAAGTGATGTGCAGACATTAGCATTGTGCACATTACACATGTAAAATAGTTGGCAACTTATGGTAAAATTTCATTTGGGTGCATTGTTGAAACCGTTGTTTAGCAAGTGCAATTTAAGTTGAATCGAGTTGGCTGAGCTCATTAATTGAGTCAGATTATTGCGTATTTCTATCAATTTCATTATGAAAAGACCCACAAATGATGTAATACACTTTATTA
>KN835675.1:1863-16063 GCA_000827255.1 Suillus luteus UH-Slu-Lm8-n1
TGAAATGTGGGGGTTTTACTTGCATGCCGAAGACAAAGGGAGGTACGTGAAAGAACATAGGCAATGAAATGTGGGGGTTTTACTTGCGTGCCGAAAACAAAGGGAGGTGTGGTGAAGTGCGTATCGAGTGGATTGGGAGTGAAAAGGCAGTACTACCTTGGGCCAGGTAATAATGCTGCAGGGTATAGATAGCGAAAAATAAGACTATGACAGCAATGACAGAAGATAACGACAGACCTGCATGTTACCCGACCTCGAATGCATGGTGGTCGGCATATTTATTGATATAGAAGGCGCGAAACATGTTGTGGGAGTTATGAAGGGTGATTTCACGAGGAATGAAGTTGTTGCCGTAGACAGGGATGAGGTGAGCCGTGCGGAATATACAATCAATGTGTATGATTGAGACATCAGGTGTGCCATTATCATTGGTTGAGGGCGCAACAATATACATCCCTGTGTCGGGATCACGGCTGTCAGTGACGTATGAGAACCACTGAACCACTGCGCACTGCAAATATTTTGCTCGGTACTTGAGGCTAAAAAAGCACAAAACTCTTGCAACGGCGAGCCCATCCAAGCCGCAACTGACCTCATCATTCATACTAACGAAAACACAATCATTCCGGGCAGGACCTCCTCGCCATGAGGTTGTTGCCCGAATGTGCTCACGTCGCATGCCTCCAGTGCCACTGAGGTCACTGGGGGCATAGAATGAGGCAGCCGCCGAACTATATATCAAAACGCGGCCCATGAAAGCTGGGGCTGTGGCTGGGTCAAACGCAGCATGCTCATGGTCGGTAAGGTGAAGTTGGTCGTACAGAAACTGTTGGATCATGGCGGGAAACTCAGGGAGCCTGAGAGCAAGAGCGAGAGTAGGGACATCACGAGCACCACCTAATACTATAAATGTTTCCCAAAATCAGATGTGTTCAATGCAGTAATAGAAAACTTACTTGGTTTTGCGGCAAGCTCCACATGAGCTTCAACAGTTGGTCCATCAATGATGTCAGCTGCTTCGCCCTCGATGGTCTGGTGTTGCGGTTCGTTGACTTGTATTTGGATCGGAGGCTCTTGAGGCATGACAAGTGCATCGTCGTCGTCGTCATTGTCGTCACTGAGAGACTGTGAATGACCTGTAAAATACTATGTTAATAGACTTAGATAGAAGTAATAAAAACATACCGTTTTTCAGCATTTGCAAAGCGTCAGATACACATGATCCGTGGAGCATACCACGAGCCTCAAAGTCACTGCGTGCAGCAGCAATTTTGTCAAGACGCTGGTTTGTCAGTAGCATTTGACCTAGGGCTTTATACCTACTAGAGCGGCGCCAGGGCTCTTTGACAGCCTTGATGTGCTTTGACTCTGTTATCGACGAGCAAAGGCCGTTGGGTGCTCCAAAGAGCCGTATCATTCGAGCATAGTGCTGTAAAGAGTGTTGGCGGGGGAGTGAAAAGGTGAGTCGGACTCCTGTGGTCTTGAACACCTCGCGATACTGGTGGAAACGATCAAGCGCATCTTGAAGTTGCACGAGATCATCTTCCATAAGTGCCTCGCGCCGGACAATGTAGCAAAAGTCCAGGAAGGCGCTGAATGCGCGAATGATGTCTTGGGGAACATGGCCTCTAATGGCAGGCAGATAGACCTAGTACTTGTAGCGTTAGTTTGTAAATTATTTCAAAAGACAGTAACATACCTTCATAAGAGCTTTTGAATCATCACCAGTCCACTGGGAAAATCCTCGCCCTTCAGGAAAGCGCCGCAGACCTGCGAAAGGAGCGACTGCAGCTATCCTGTTGAAAGATTAGATATAATGTAAAGATGGTAATTGAAAAACTTCACTCACCTTCGATCAATATCATCCTGAATCTCCGCTGCGCGTGCTTTACCATGCGTATGCTCTAGGTATTCTCCCACCCAGTCAACGAGGTGATCCTTGAAGGTACCTTTGATGATTTGGTGTAGGAGGTCTGGTGAAAGAAGCTCATGTATATCTGCGCGAGCAAAATCATTTGTAAACGGCTTGAACACAAATTAGAATAAATAACTGTGAATAAATAAATAAACATACCACGACATCTCCAACAATACCGTACTCGTACCACAACTGTTTGTGCTGGAGCTCTTGAACGAGCAAGTCGGTGTGCTCTCGGCACCGGAGTAATCCATTGCCGTCAAGAGCATTTCGATTATTCAAACACCTTAAACAATGTTAGTTAGAAGTCAATAACGAGACATTGAAAAGTACATACTTCGGACACCAACCCGTTACAATCCCAGAGAGTAACACTTGCTCTGGATAATCAGCTATATACGGTCCTAGCCCATATATCACTCGTCGATAATGGCCGTCAGGGCAGTGAACAATGTCAGGAGTGGTCATGTTTTTCTTTAAGGACTTGAATATATTGGCGAGGGAGGAGTGAAATAATTGGCGGCGGAAGTTTCGAAAGTCGACATCATCAGCATGTTCTTTGGTGGCTGTGACGAATGAGTGGTTGAAGCAACACGAAATATATTGAGTCACTTACTTGTTGGTATCGCGAGAAACCCTACCAATACAAGGCTGTTGCGGTGTGCACGTCGAACACTGTTGAAGACATTTCCAATCGAGAGATATAGTGGATGGTATTCGGTGTGCCCTGTAGCTACCGATACCGTAGTCTTGTCACTTCCGACAATCAGAGGCACGAAGGTTGATCCGTGCATCTCTGGATCCTCGGCAATCTTATCCTGTAATGTGACGTGTCATTAGCTCAAAGAAAAGGAAAGACATATAAACTTACTGCTTGCTTCCAAGCCCAGTCACCGGAGAAGAAATTTTTGAAGCAACGTTGATTATTGTCGTCATAGTCCCGGTACGGAGTATATTCAATCTCGCCATCAAAGTCAGGATTGGCGAGTATGTTGTGAATAAGAAGACGAGGATCACGGAACCATACTTCATATGTCGCCTTCATCCATGGCGGAACATTTTCCGCTGGCTTGACTCCTTTATACGACATTGAAAAACTCTCCCATGCAATGTCGCCAAGTGGCGTCGAATCAATGGTGCCATACAGGTCACGGTGCGAGGCAAATGGAGGGGAATCGTTGTATTGGATGAGTGTTGCTGCCCAGAGATCGAGGAGGGTATCAATCTGCCCTGCAGACATTTGATTGCGTGTGAAGAGGAATTCAGCCGTTTCAAATGCAACTCGACTCTCGTATGGGGTCCAGTCGGTAGGTAATGCGTCGGTTCGAAGTGGTGGGGGCGAGTTCTGGTCAATGAAATCACCATTGATGTTGCACTTGAGTCCTGCTAGTACGTCAGATTTGAATGAGCATATAGTACAAAATTTTACCTGTGAGATGAGGATGAAATGTTCGAAATAAAGGACCCAACTGCACACAAGTGTCTGCATCTGGCATAAAACCGTCTCCTGGGCCGTTCTCGTCTAGATGAAGTGCATCATCTTCGTTGTGACGCTCAGGACTTGGAGAACGCAGTGGTGCAGGAGCTGCTTGATGAAACTTCCTATGATTGCGCAAAGGCCTGGGATGCAGCATACGCATGTGTTTCGTTTGACCCGACTTATTTTTGAAAATACGCTTGCAGCCAGGGATGAGACAAGGAAGCGGACCCATATTTTCATTGAGTTCTGCAATGAGTTGCCGACTTGAACAGTGTGACTGGACTGTGTGAACTTACTTGTTTCGGGTCAGATTGAATTGAAAGCGAAGAGACTAACCCTCACCCGAACCGTGTTTTTTCTGACCCTTAGTCTGTCATTCTCCTTCCTGTCGCTCATTTCTATTGTTCATTCGTTTCCCAATGTCTCGTCCACAAACACGCCCCAGTAATGTGAACAAGCATCCCGGACAGATTGTCCGGGATGCAAACAAGGCACAGCGGCGAACCAAAGAGCAAGTTACTGCTGAAAAATTGCAAAAACAAGTTCAGAAGAGTGTTCGTGCCGAAGCTGAAAAAAAAACACGCACAGCGATTGCAGTCGTTGAAGATGCTATGGCCGTCCAGCAGAATGCTCAGATGATGGGTCCGCCAAAGCTCGTTCGGCCACGTCCAAAGCCTCGCACAGTCGCCAGCAGTAAGAGTAAAACTAATCAAGAAAATTCAGTAGTCACAAGTAAGTAGTCCAGCGCTTGAATGACTCACCTACTAGGCTGATTGTTTGATGCTTGTGAAGCGGCTCAATCACTGGCAGAGCCAGCTACTGAAGACGGTCAGACTGACCAACCTGTAAGGAGGAAACATCAAGGATTGAAGATGAACTTTCGTGATGGGGTCGCTGCTAATCGCAAGGTGTCTAACAGCGGAGTCACGATTGCTACGAGTCACAGTAACACACGTGTTGGAAGCATGGTTGATGATGGGAAAATCAGATTTTCGTAAGTTTCTTTTGTCCATGATGTTGATTCTAACGGAACTCACCTTGTATTATTTTGATTTCATTTGTGCATGTAACAAAAGCACGAATCAGAAGCTGGCAGGTGTCCAAGATCTTGAAGGCCTTATTCCGGATTGGGCCGAAAAAGTTGCATCTGAGGCCCAGCTAAAGCCGTCTGCGCCACCTAGCACGCGCACTTCCAAGACACCCCAAATAGTGGAGCCCGACGCTGACCTTGATGATGATGAGTACTATGAGCCGCTGGCAACCCAGGGCGGAAAGGTTAGAGTTCACTTGAGTTTGGAACGTGTACTTACTTAAGTCAGGACTTGGTACATTTGGTGGAGAAACCAAGAAACACCTCGAAAGGCCTCAAGCGTCCACTTCCTGCCCCGAAAGAAGCCGAATATGCCGAGCAGGAAGAATTTGAGCTTCTCGATGACTCAGAGGCTGCTGGAGATGCAGAGGACCAGTATGATGACGATATAGAAATGGTGGATGATGATGGATGCGCGGATCAAAAAAGCTTGAAGGCTGAGGCTATTGTGACACGACGTACAAGTCTGGTAAGAATTTATTTGATGAATCATGATAGAAATGCTACTGATACCCCAATAGATGTCAGTTGACATCTCAGACTCGAAGATCGCCGGCAAGCTTGTCAAGACTGAGGATACCGTCTCTGACAATCCACGCACCAAGATCAAAAAAGGTAAAGCCAAGAATTCGGACCTACCCAGCGGAGCCCTTGAACAAGGTCAATGGCGCACAAGTTTCCTTCCCTCGTTGATGTACTGGGTGGGTAATAGCGACTATGGATGGTCCATCCCGGAGAACGAGCTCGAGAGTGCCCTTGAACATATATTCAATGCCGTGTATGGTAGCCGCCGAGGACCCAGCGATTTCTGTCCTGATGGCTTTGCGTTTCATTTGGTTTGCATTGTTTTACCTTTCACTCAACTTAGATACAGCCGCTCATTCAGACATCCCAGGTATGCCAAAGGATTCACGAGTGGCGCGCTGCATTTGGTTCAACTGCTGTCAGCGTTTTGATGGCCTATTTTACTTCAACACCCGAGTACAAGACCCAGGAAGCTCGTGAAGAGTACGCTGAAGATCAACTCCAGGACTGCCGTTTTGTGTACGAAGATCCTGACAATGAAGAGCAACCTGGCGCATTTTTATCAGAGTATATCTTACGCATTTTTGCCTCCCATCTCAGCGCAATATCCGGGAAAGTGAGGGTTGATGAGCTGGTTGAATTCGGGAAGCCTGGGTATCTGACCGCACTCGCGCTTGCTGCCGCAGCAGTAAGTGCCCAAATTTTCCCTCTTTCACTCTCTATCTTGCACCAGTAGAACATTAACTAGTGTATTTACAGGCTGAACGCGCTCTTATCCTGGTTCAAAGTCGTTTGTTGATCGATAGCGACCCCTCCAGCAGTGTTGGCAAGAATCACAAGATCCTGCAAACACTCAACGAAGCGACAAACAAGATGAGCCATACCGGAACAGCATTCTCCTCTGGGAACTGGGAGACGGACACCTTGGCATACATGGACAGCATCAAAGATTTGCCGCACTCTCGCATTCAGGATATTCTTACTCGTGCCGAAGAGTACATGAAGCACCCACGTCACAATCGTCGCTCAACAGCAGAGGATAGTTCTGGTTCCTCCCATTCAATTGCTCCTGCTACTAACAAGCGTGCCCGCCTGCGCATCTGTAATTTTTCATTTTATTTTCTTTTCACCTGCTGACATTTGTTGAATAGAACACATCCGTTCAACATCTACCTCCAAGTCGGCGCTGGTTCAGACAACTCACTCCATATACCCTTTTTTTTCGGTTCATTCCCACAACTAGATATCACATTCTACTATGGACGCAATATATACCCCCCTTCCTTAAACTCGCACATCTCCTTATTTCCCCTTATGTTTGGCCGTTTAAGACACATTAATAGTATTCTTTTTGTGTTCCTTACGCGCCTTAAATGTCATTTGGCCTTATTATAAGGAGATGGACCTACTTAATGGTCCTTATTTCAAGTGATAAAAATGGGCTCGAAGCAGTGGAATAAGGTAAATAAGGCACTTTAAGAATGATTTAAGCACTCGGACGTTTTCCTGATGTTGCTGTCGGAAAACAGGTTATTATGCCAGTTTTCGGAGTTCTCATCTGCGAAGGATTTACGCGGATAGGGTTCATTGATGCTGAAGATAAAGTTCTCAGATTTGTGTGCATGTTCGTCTGATTTGGTTTGCGCTGCCTCTGCTTTTGGCTGACTTGATTGTCCTGTCATATCACAACTTCGTATCATGTTTACCCATAGCCTCGACCCAAGTGAGATCTTGACCTTGTAAACTCCCCCTCTGACCTTGCTCTGCTGATGAGCCTAGACTTTTAGATTAATGTAAGTATGATTGTATCATTGGCGATGATTCAAGAATCCATATTTCCGTGAAATAACCAATCGGGCTCGTTTCAATTGCCAGCTGATCATGACAAAGTAAGAATGCAGTCTTCCGCGAGGCTTCATCAGCACCTGCAATTATAGAGGCTTTCAAAACAGCAATTCCTTGTCGTGGTATGCTCCGTCCTCCAAAACATTGTGCTGGATTTATAATTCATCCATTTGTGAAGCACTTGCTAGCAGTTCGTCTCATGTTTCAAAAAAGTTATGGATGGACATATATTTATCTTCCAAATTTCAAACTTAACTGGAACACCACCAATGACGTTTAGAACAAAATCCACGACTTGAAATCCAATGGAAAGTCAACTGGTCATGCATCATGTTTTAAGTTGTGGATGTGTCCACAGAAGCCACAATACGCACATTTAAAGCTCTCCAGTTCCTCGTCTTTTGTTTCCAACCTCCTTGATCAGATCCCTGACTTGACCCAGTACTTTTGTCAAAGTAACCTTGCTTTAAAGACTACACCACGCCAAACGAACAAAATACTCCTCACTCACGGTACTCGTTCATCCAGCAACATCGCCATGGATGAAATCACACTCGGAAAGCTATCCCGTGCACAGCTGCACAAGGTAGCTAAGGTGTGTGTCGTGTTTCTTGTCCTGAATGCCAGCCACTGATGGGAAAACAGGATCATGGAGTAAGGGCGAACATGCAGAGCGTGGTGATCATCAGAGAGTTACTAAAACTCAGCAAGGCTGTTCCCGCACTGTACGTGCCCTGCTTCATTTTCGATGGTATAATGATCCTGAAAGTCGTTCAGTCAAGATGAAGAAAGCGAAGAGCCACCGAGAAAGAAGGCAAAGACGACGGAGGAGAGGCATCCAGCTGCCGGTCCTTCAACACGGACCGTAGACTTACCTGCAGACACAAGTTGTGAGTGTCATGTCCCGTGTTGCAGTGCAAAAATCCTAACCCTTCACCAGTCGATGCACCTACACCCAAGACTCCCATTAAAGCGGCTGGACGTGCTGGTGGCATCGCTCCTGACAATCTAGGGAGAAATTCGCCAAGTCTTCCTGAAGAGCCACGCATTCTCAACCGGGGCCAGAGCAGCCTTAAGGTCAGGCCTACGTTTGGAGTACAAACAGTTTTTTCCTGACAAAATTCAACAGCGAACACCGAAGGCAGAGGCTAAACCATTGTTGGGCCCTGATTGGGTGAAAGCTCGACACTCGTTTGTCGATGATCCATGGCGCAGCCTTGGCGGTCCACAGCGTCGAACGTTTACGTGGTGGAAGAATTAGCGAGTGACTGGGAATCCAGACTGATAGGGAGGCACCATGTCATGTTCGATGCATCAAGTGATGATGAGATGACTACTATGTAAGCAGCTTCATGTAGTCACAGATTCACAGTCGACAGCGAAGTAAGTACAACTATCAAAGTTATGGGTCCTTTGAATGTGACACCTTGATAAACTTCATAAGCAGTGAAATGACTTACGAGACGTCGAACAAGGAATCAAAAGAATTGTCTGAACTTCTCTGCCTGCCCCCAAATTCAGGTATCGAGCTTATTCCTTTGGCCAACTTCCGACCATCTCAAGTCCAATGGTTTTCCAGCGAAGGCTGGTGATGCTTATCGTTCCAGTTACATTAAAATTAAACTGAAACTCTATTCGTGTAGCCGTGTATTGTTTGCGTTGGCACATAATCCACTAACCCGTCGCGCACTTCCGAGTCCGCTGTGGACAAATCCACAATTGGTTTGTCCACAGCTCTGACTTCTTTAAAAGGAGTGAGTCTACGTTGTCTCTCTTAAACTCACACCACTCACTCACTCAACGTTGCTTACACTCGGTCTCTCATACCATAAAACACCATGCCGCCCTTCTCACGCACACCAGTCGAGCTATCGAGAAGCCGCACTGAAGCACGTCCGTCTGGTTCAGATTGGTTCGCGAGGAGGCTGATGCGTCACAACCTTCCACTGCCCCAGCGGGCAGACAATACTCGAAACGAGTGGGGTGGTCACAGTGAAGCTGAGGCAATCCTCGTCAATCCAGACTGGATCATGAGGTCGCCATCGCCTGTCGAGCTCTATTCTCCGGCCTATGTTGCCTACGGCGCAAACTATTCCACCCTTGACGCCACCTGTGCTCTTCAGCAATTTGAAGACATAGATATCGTGATGGCCTCACCCTCCCATCACACACGCTCCCCCTCTCCGGCGCAGGTTCAGGCGGGTTCGGAATCGTACTGGGACGACGAGCCACATCGCTCAATTACTCCCACTCCTGATTCCAAGCCATGGGGATACTCCCCATGGGTTGATACCGACGCCTCCAAATTTGAATCGACGGAGGATTCGTGGGGCACCAATGCCAACAATGATGAACCGTCGGACGACTCGTGGGGCACCAATGCCAACAATGATGAACCGTCGGACGACTCGTGGGGCACTAATGCCACCAAGGAGGAATTGTCGGAGGACACCAAGCCTCGCTCCTCCACCACTGGGGCACTTGAGGATGCATGGGATTCATTTTCGTGGTGATCAGCTTTGATTTTGTTCATGTCTTGGTTGGTATTGTACCGTTTGCAACAGTTTAGGGAGCCGACGACATCTCTTAGATATGTTTTCATTGTATGATTTATGACTGATGAGACGGTTTTAAAGTATATTACTTATATTCCTCCCTCTTTTATACTGCTGCTGGTGCTCATGTGGTGATACGTACACATTGTGTTTGTCCTGCCGAGTTCAATTGTTCTATCAACTATATATTCTATCGTTAATATATATTGCCAAACATAGTGAAATTTTTGCGAGATAGTTTTGCGAGGGTTGTTCATTGATTGCCTGATACAACTACATGTGTGCGATAACATCAATGCTAGAGTATACGATTTGACGAGGGAGAGCCTTCTTTGTGCTAGACCGGCCGAAAAGACAAAAAAAACGGTGAATACTGTGTGACTGACGTATGAAGACAATCAAAGGAGCTAACAATAATAAAACACAGGGAACGTTAGCCGTGCAACACTAGAAGCTGAAACATGAATGGTCGCCTCCATGCTCTCCAGTGGCGGCCTGTACTGCAGCAGCTGGTTGCTGTGAATCAGGGTTTGATGAGAGAGGGTCAAGATATTCATCTGGTACTATATCATCGTCTTTTCGGGGAGCACCTACTGTGTTGGAGGGATGGAATAGAGATGCAAGAGTAATCGAGAACCATATCTAATAGATGTTCATGTATATAAATAGTCGCGTAGTTCGCGGTCAATGATGAAAGTCGAGCAAGAAAAAGGTGACACGTCTTGTTGGTTTAGGAATTGGAGAGTGCTAGACTGAAAATTAGAATGCATTGGCGGAGCTAGAATAAGACACTTACGAGAAAGACCCTCGACGATGAGTGAAGCGCTGTAGCAACGGTGACAGTGCTCTTGGGCGGTATGCGCTGGTCGTTCTTGCAAGGCAACACAAATCCCTTCTGCCCCTGCTATGCCCTGTTGTTGCATTGAATTGTTGGCGGTCGTGTCACTCGTACGTCGCATAACTGCAGCCACTCATCTCAGGGGTTATGCTGATTCTCTGCAAAAGTATGTCAATGATCCCAAAGGCTCCGCTTTGGATAGATGACGATGAACGACTCACGTCTTCGAGTCGACAAAGAGCAACATCGACAGAATGTTGGGAGCTTCTCATGGTGAATGAGCAGAAATTCCAACACTGGGACTGAAGCGGCATTTATTGGGACATATTTGCAGGTTGATGTGGGTTTCAATGATGTGCTTTGGTGTTAAGTTCCCTGCTGGGTTCTGGCGCGTGTTTTGCCGCCATGTGGTCAGAGTATAGCGCTGCACGAAGTAAGATCGAAATATGCCATTAGTGTCCAGGAACAACAAGTTCTCCAGGTTCATCTAAGCTTCAGCATCAGCTCGTGACTCCCGAATCTGCATAAAAATTCCAACGAGAACACAGTTGGTGTCCGACTTCAGTACTCAAGAATGACCAACCATTTTCTTTCGCCTGTGTTTCGTTGGCAGTGAAGATATTAGAAGTTATCAGGCTTACAGATGTTTTCTCTCGACTTCGTTACCAACAAGTATTGCCATTTTTCCAGGATGGAATATCGATTGACATCCCCGATCTACTTGATTCGCAATCTCACATCAGTTGTCTTGGGGTCCCTCTAACATGAACTAGAAGCGATACATGGACTCTGCGGTGCCCAGGAAGAAGACGAGTTGCATGCGACTGCAATGATAGCAATGAGTGAGTGGTATCATGAGAGGATGAAATGCGCACATGGAATAGATGATCGAGGTTTGATTTTGTGCGTGCAATTTTCTGCAATGGAATATTAATGTTAGTACACGAACAGAACACGTTTGGGGAGAATGCGTACATGGGCCCGAGCAAGGACTTTTTGGGGAATATCGCAGATGCAGATATTGTAATCACTTACTCCGGCCCGACGATACAATTCAGTACTGTATGTCGGGTAAGCTAGTTGGCGTGAGTTGGGTGAGAGGACAAGTGTATCAATATGCTGAACATCGAAGGAAGCAAGGAGCTGGCGGGACTCGAAAGCCCATAGCTTGATGGTGTTGTTGAGGGAAGCGCTAGCGAGGAGAGCATCGTCAAATGAAAGTGCTAGCACGGTGACATCACCAGTGTGCCCTCTGAAGGGAGTTCTGACTGTCTCCAGCGTCGATGCGTCGAATTCGTATACTCTCTTGGCACGGACATTATCGGCGAAACTGAATGCGATTATGATGGTTTTGTTGTTGTTTGTCCATAATACTGGCACACGTGTCCCTGGTGATCGATCTAATTCCCCAGCCCTGACATCCAAATTCTGTGATTGGACATCCCACACTTCCAGGCATCTCCCCCACAATGACATGACTGCTAGTTTCTTCGAATTTGGGGAGAATTGAACTGCGCCCACTGGATCTTCGCTCTTGAATGGACCAGCCATGAGTTCGCCGGTGTCCAAGTTCCATATACGCGCTGTGTTACTTCCCATGACCCACTCGCCAGCCATCTGTTGTCAGCGGAGATATCGATACATCTGATCCGATCTGAGTGTCCTTTGAATGTTTTCACAATCCCCATCTCAACCTCACAGGCTGTAAGCTCCGGCCTATTCCATTCTCCACCACCAGTGGCAGCCCATCGGCCGTTCCTCGATACTGCCACTGCCCATATACTCCCCTCGTAAACACCCCGCGCTTCTTCAATCTCCTTGCCTGCCTTCAGATCCCATTTCCGAGCGGTCTTGTCCCAAGATCCGCTCATCATTCGCTGGCCATCTGGAAAATAGGACATGGATCGAATGATATCCCTGTGACCCTTCAAGGTTATTGTTGGTGTCAACATCGATTTCGTGCAGGCCTTCCTCGATGTAGAAGCCATGGTGCGTCTCCGTGAGTAAATAATCGAGTACGTGCAATGTTTCTTTGCAAGTTTTCACAGGCCAGGTGTCTCGTTGTCAGCGTTCTATATGAATGACGCTGGCAGAAATTCAAGATGGGCTCCCCTGGTCAAGCTGATTGTCAGTTCATTCGCGCTGGAGACAGACGAGAATTTGGTGTTACCGAGACGTTATGTCTTAGCGGCGAACAACTTGAAGAAGGGGGAATTATCGAATGTGAGTGCAACTATTGCCCTTAGGCGCCGCCGTGTATATACACCCTGACACGCCCCCTCTGTATGGCAGCTGTGCATTACATACTGAATATTGCATTTGCTTCACCTCGCTTCTCGCCCCACAGCCATCGCCACCCTAAAGCCACTGCCATGCCCAAAGTGTCAAAGCTGTTTTCCTTTTCCTACCCAATGATGGGCGACAAAACAATTTGTTCGTTCCGCGTGAACGTTTACAAAGTCCGCCTCTTCTCTGACGCCGAAATCAAGCGCTCATCCTTAGAATTCAGGATCGAAATTGTCATACATATGCTGGTAGGAAACCAGAAGCTTGTGAGTATGAAAACAACATCTTGCAACCTGCACTCGACTATTACTCGTTGACACCACCCAGAACCGACCACGAGGCTTCCAGTGTGCAGTCGAGAGCCTCAGAATCGTATCCAAGGAAGATGCAATAGATCTGTGGCTGTTAACAGCGACGTCAGCCAGTCTTAGGCCAGACATCGACTCACATGATATCAATCGGAGGCCTGAGCGTGGCCGTGTCACAAGTGTATGCCATCTGCGTCGCTGGTGCAGGTGAGTTGATTTGGATTTCCTGGTCAATATCATTTAAATGTCACTCCAACTAAGGAGTGTCAGAATGACTGCCCGAGGCATGCGCGTTACCATCTTTTGTGTGACCATGATGTGCTGTGCGTTTCATGATATCAATGAAACCGATGCACTCACTTTTAGGGTTCTGAGCTTGAAAGGATGGATATCATCTGGAGATTGAAGGTGTTAGATTTTGATGCCCAAACCAGCAGTTCGGCGATGCGTAAGGACACGAATTCTGCAAAACAGTAGTGGATTTTGGTTTACTTACCAGAGAAGACCTCGCTAACGACTTTAGGCATCCACAAGACAAGGACGCCCACCCGCTGCTTCACGTCAGACTCTCCCTCTCTCACCTGCAACAAATTTGGTACATCAGACGCCCTGACTCAAGCCTCCATATGTATTGATTGGCTTCTTTGGATTTGCGTATTCATCGAGAGCGATGCTGCTGAATCGGTGATTGATACCAAGCATGAAAAGGATGGGGCTTCATCGAGCGGGCAATGATGTCATTCGTCTGTAATACCTGGCTGAGAATCGTGGCGGTCAAGTTAATCGTCTCGGAGACAATGGGGAATTATACGTCTCAAGAAGAGCTTTGTCGGTGAGTCCTTTTTCGACAAGCGCAGGTTTCCAACCTAGATTGAACTGATGGACAGCCAGTGGCGTCATATATTATGCACTGACAAGACTTACAGCATCTTGTATACCTGAGGGAACTACCGACGTTTAGTAATGCCGTAGCTCGGTGCCAGTTCGCTCGGGCTCGGGCTTGCCCGGTTTACTGGTAATTAGGCTGTCCTCTTGCAAACTAAACCACTGGTGCGAATTTAATGTAGTTTGCTAGTCACACAAACCAAATTGAACCAGCTACAACCCAAAAAGTAAGAATCACGGCTTGAGCCAGCTTGAGCCAGTCGTAAACATGGCTTCTGGAAGTTCTCGCTTTCTCTTTGTTCATTCATCGGATTCACTGTTGTATTTTTGCTGCTCTTATATCATGAACAAGGTCCCCATTCGAATTGATGGCAGATTCAGGCTGGGCGATGTTTTGGGATCCGGCTCATATGGTATGTCGTTCACATATCGAGTATATTTTCATTCAAATTTAACATATGGACCCTACT
>KN835676.1:0-16080 GCA_000827255.1 Suillus luteus UH-Slu-Lm8-n1
AAGCCTTCGCATGGCCCTTGAGCCTGACAAGACTTCTATCCTGATCCCAGCTCACCCACAACTCTCCTCCACGCGGGCTCACCTGACGAACGTACATCTCCTGATTCTTCTTCCCAAGTCGAGTCGCCCAGTAAGGTACAAGCAACGTGTGTGCGCTTCCACAGACATGATCTTCAGGGAGACCTGCTGCCGGTGCAAACATGCGCGAGACGAAGACCTGATCAGCGTCAGGCGTAACGTTTGTGAGGATATTGATACTGTAAGAAGTTTTGCGCTATTCACGCATATTTTAGATGATAGCCCACTCATGTGGAATTGCGTGCCTACCAGAACCTCACAGTCCAGTTTCATATCGCCTACGTTTTCGTCTGGACCAACGACGACCATCAAGTAATTGCCCATCTTGCCTTCGCCTCTGGCTGCATACTCCACCTGTACGTTCCTGCCAGCGGCTTCACTGAATACACTTGCAATTCTGTCTATCTCCACGTCTGGAACCGTGACTACCGGAGTTGCGGGAAGTGTGATCTCGTACTTGTCCTCCTCAGACCCGCTCTCTGTGATGCTGCGTGCAGAAATAATCAGCCCTTCCTTGGTGCGCAGCTTCACTTCTGGACCTCATTGACCAAGAGATGGTAGAGCATTCGTACATAGCGCCTTGACCGCAGCCAGCGTTGCATGTCCACAGATGAGTGGCGCAAGTGTCCCGAGATAGAAGCGGACGTCGAGGAGTGTGGAATCTTCTGGGGATAGAGAGAGGAAAACTGCCATGGGCTGCGCGAATGCGAGACTGGTTTTTATCATGGTCTCTTTGCTGAATGTCTGGGGTTGGGAAAGAGAGTTTGGGGGGAGAGCAATGATAACAGCTGGGTTGCCCCCAAAGGACGTACGCGTGAATGCGTTTATGATGACATAGGGATAGGTGGACATGCTGTCTCTGATGAGGATATAGCGATCTGTTGATCAAGCGGGCTCATGAATGACTGACATGACGACTTTTTATAGAGATAAGCGCGGGGGGTACCGACATGACTCGAATAGTCCATCGATGCATTAAGTTGATTGATCGTTGTTGGGATGACCCTTCCTTGAGATCGTGCCAATAGAACATGTGTAGATGATCACCCGTCGCCACCGTTCCATCGTGCTGTATACGGGCGACGGTGGACGAGCGTTCGCTGGCTACACATTTACTGTGGCCGTCGTGCAAGATCTACTCGGCATCCAACGTTTACCACCCGATCGAGTTGTGCCTGCACGCTTATCTTGCACTTGTGTTCCCGCTGCAGGGTGAGTGTCATTTAAATGTTGTGGATACTAGGTATCAAAAATTCACTTTGGTTGATCTTTCCCCCGACGCTGGACTTTTCTCTCGAAACGCAACAGTGCACGAATGATATATAAAGAACAGCATTGACATGATACGCAGTATGAGACCATGTCTACCACCAGACCTTATCAGCATATCGTGAGATGCGTAATGGCAACCGATTGCTAGCACCAATACCCATTAATACTGCCAGGAGTCACTACTATGTCGAGGGAAGGAATAAGTGCAAGATACTCTGCTTGCGGCACAGCCTCTGCTTTCACCCCACCTTTGAAACTGAGGCTCTCTAGGGGACACTTTGACCGTGCAAAAAGATGTTTCAGCTGCTCGTGAGGCCATGGTCCATCTCTAGGGCAGTAACCTTCAAATATGCGCAAATTGGGGAGCGATAAAGCATCAAACAGGTCAGCTAGTGATAAGTTCACGGCCATCATCAACCTGCCACAATAATCCACGCGGAAGGATTGGATATTGGCGTGCGTGACTGGTTTCAAGGTTTTGTTCATGTTGAATAATTGAAGCGTCAATGAGGAGAGGTTGGGACATAGACGGAGCAACTGAAGCAATGCATCTGTATGACGTATGCTGATCTTGACATGGGTCAGGTGGGCCAATACAGGATTGAGAGAGGATATATGATCAACGTCAAACGGAGTTCGCATGACATCGAGAACGCGCATCGTGGACGGGAGTTGCGAGATAGATCGTGTTATATCTAGAATATCAGAGCTCCCCACCTCTTGTATGACCAGCTCCCGAAGTGTTGATAAGCCTTCTAACAAAAGTTGTGGTCGTTCCGCTCCTCGGGAAAAAGTTGCAGAGAGAGACAAAATTTGATGCATGTAAGGCTGAAGAAGGTTTCTCAAGAGTTTGCTGGAGGGGTAGCGCCGGAGTACTAATGAGAGCGGGCATCCTCGCGATCGCTTGAGCCAGGAGTCATGTAAAAAAGCTGCCTGCTGCCAGACTCTATCGTCAGCTTCCACATCTTCTTCTTCCCAGTCGCCATAGAAGCTCATATCATCTTCTTCCCCAGCTCCGTTGAGGTTGATTTCCACATACAATTTGCACCATAAACTGGGCGTATTCACAGCAACATCCCTCCACGGTCGGCATATTCTTGTCAACAGTAAAGGGGCCTGGTTCGACGCGGGTGACAAGTTGTCTTCTGGGAGACAGTGATGAAAAATTTGGGATAAGATTTCAGGCGGCAAGCGCCAGAGGGCCGATCCGAGTCCCTTGTGGAAAGTCATGGACTGAATGATCTTCTCCTTCTGTTCGACGAGTTGCTTATGAAAATTTTTGATGCTGTCCATGACCCTTTCCACATCTGAGATCTCGTGCAACACTGCATCTAGCTGCTGCTTACGTGCTGTGAGGATGGCGCTGATGCTCTTGTTGTTGAGTTCGATGGTAGGGTGGTCGATGTTCGGAACAGTGCCTCGAGAGTACGAAGATTCGAGGTCTGGCATCTGCTAATGGTCAATATCGCATCCGATACATCCACAATCCACATGGACATACAGATACTTGTGAACGCAGCTGAAGTGAATAATTATTGTCTGCAGAGTGGACTAGAAAGCATCGGTACTTACAATGTTCTGCAGTGCATTGATGATGTGTGATGCCGGTACGAGATTGGATGTTGAGTTGACTGAAGGCTGCATGTTGTTTGCTAGCTTGTGTCAAGAAACGAGGAAGAACTTAGATCATGAATAAAAGAGTCGGTTTTGTAGAATCGGAAGAATCCCTCAGCGAGTACTGGTGTACGTGAAAGATGCCAACGTGTATCTGCAAGTTACATAACGATCAGTGGCTTGTGACGAAAGTGAAATGCTTCAAGGTACTGTACAGTATTACGAGTAAGTCCGAGTCTCTGTAAGTAGTTAAGACTGTCGTCCCTTAACAGTTACGCCAAAAGGCAGTGATAATCAAAGTTCACCTTTGACTATCGCGGACAGTATTTATGTTGATTATGAGAACTCAGGTAAGCACCAAGCTTACAGTCTCTTGTACTTGCAACGGGGTCCTCGACTTGCTAGCTATATCCCCCCAGTCTGGGTCTTCATGAGACTGGAGCGAGGACAATTAAAGTAAGTTTTCATGTAATCATCATCACTGAACCACTGAACATATTAAAATGACATAGTAGACTATGTATTGATAACCATCACGACAATCTCCGGAAATGTGCCAGCGTGTGTTACAAACACATATTTGACCTTATGCAGGCACGATGTATTTGAATGACGGCCAACCGTGTTATCATATGCTCGATGTACAATTTTTTGTTTAGATGATCCTACGAATGCAAGCTGGCATTTGCGCTAACTCAGTGAAATGGTGGGCCATCAGTGCCATGACGAACGCAAAAGTCGCCATCTATCATCCGTGCGAGACCCCCGCGTCATGCAACAATCATTAAAATGATAAGCATACGACATTTGCTTCCTCTATGGCAAACACTTGCCTAGGCTAACTGTGACATCCATCACACACTTTACACGAAATACCGGGATTACTTCAGATCAGTTACATCACTGAACAATTGTATCAACGATGCGTTTGCCTCGCTGCTTAGAAAACTAAAGACTACATGTCCCACTGTTCAATATTCATAGTCACGTGGTGCACGAGGATTCGTAAGCTCGTGGTCTAGACTGTTATATCTGACAAGACATGGGCAGTTTGCCGAATCGAAGGATTTATTGGGGTGTTGTCCAATGCTTTACTAAGTATTACGAAAGTCAAATGGGCTTCACGAAAAAAGCGATTTACACACTTTAACAACAGAGGCTTCTTTGGTAAGCGGAGACACCTTGGTAGGTGTTGGCACATGAAAAAATTTATCAGCCCATAGGACATTTGCCGACGAAAATACCTGATTTGAACATATATATGTCTGGTTATATGTATGAGCAAGCAGCAAGTGTAGCGCAGACATGAGACAACTACAATTGTTTTAAATACTTTGCCACTTTGTCCTGAAAATAAATGCAATGCGCGACTCTGACTCTGATACTTACTTCGTATATGCCTGACATTGGTGCTTACCTTGTGCAACAGACTCAACACTAGCCCCTTTCAAAGACAGCGCATATGCTAAACCCAAAGCCCAGCACTGCAATATTGGTGCATGTTCTAAACACGTTCGGCAAATTCTTCCATCCGGAAGCCTGGTTGAAATCAAGATGATAGCGTGCAGTTCTAGGAATACCTTCTCATAGAAAGTGAGTTTATTTTTATCAGCCTCGACGAGCTCAAATAATGGCGAAAAAAATTATTCGTCCGTTCCACTGGCACACTGCATGCAGCAAATCGGGTGTGGCAGAATGATTTGCTGTTTGGAAACTGAGGAATTAGATATTGAAGTTGCGGGGAGATGACATGTAACGTCCAGGGTTTTAAGTCCGCAACTGATCGGTCATCGTTCGCAATCTTTTAGGGCGTGCTTTTGTTGTGGGGAGATGACATGGTGTGCCCAGGGTTTGATGCAGTAACTGTACGTTCTTTGTTTGCAATCCACTCGAGTGTACTTTGATTTCGAGGAGATAGTATAGTATGTCTAGCGTGTAATGCAATAACTGACTGGTTTTTGTCTGCGATTCGCTCAGGTGTACTATCATATACCCAGTGCGCGACTCATGTTTGGGACTTTCAAGTGCAAAATTTCTGAGTCCGATGCCGCACTGCAGACAAGATGATGTTGGGTGTAGCACTCGCGAATACAGTCACT
The DNA here is from genome assembly GCA_000827255.1 of Suillus luteus UH-Slu-Lm8-n1. NCBI lineage: Eukaryota > Fungi > Basidiomycota > Agaricomycetes > Boletales > Suillaceae > Suillus > Suillus luteus. The sequence continues at coordinate 5,064 of KN835676.1, forward strand.
CATATACAAAGTATCCCGTTGACTAGGTAGATCAGGAAGTGCAATAAATTTTGCAGTACACGACATATAGAGGAGTATGTAGTATGATCATTATTGAATATCATTCATTTGGACTCGGATCATAAGTAAAAGTAAATGACTGCATTAAAACAATTATTGCAACAAGGATATATTAAACAAGGATTAATCTACTTGGAATTAAAAGCGGCATCTTCGAGCGCCTTCCTCTGCTCGGCCAACGTTGTGACAGACATTTTCGAAACTACTTCCGGTGTTAGGTCCTCGCGATGGTTTTTTCCAAAAACCTTTCTAGAAAGTTATGTTAGATACCTAATACGCAGCAGGTCACAACACAATCGTTACCTGGTCCACCATTCGAGAAGACCGTCCACCCTACGTTGTGCGGCGGGGCCAGGGACATCCTCGAAGAAGTCGACGACGTTGGTCCAGAATGACTCGTAATCGAAGTCACCATCGACAGTGCGCCAAGATGAGACGTTAGACAGTGCGAAATGAACCTGTCAGAAGAACTTTGTAAGCCGAGCATCAATGGCGGAGTATTATCTTTACTCACTTGGCAGACAATGTAAGCGATAGAGCGAGGGGTTACCTTCCTCATGTTGATGATCGAAGCCACACACATTTTTACCTTGACTGGATTTAATGCCTGTCGAGCGCGCCGGTTATTCTCAAGGATATCGGCTCCATCTCCATCTCCATCAGCTTCTCTTGCAGAAGATGGAGATGTGAATATGGCTTTGAAAGCCTGGCAATGACAAATTTGAGTAAATATTCAAAACTACGGGCCCAGATACTGACCTGAACTAAGATTTTGGACTTGAAGAGACCTCTCTCAAGATCGTTAGCATTGAATGAGTAGTTCTTGTAAAGGAAAAGAGGCCAAGAATTTTCCGACACAATATAATCGGATGTTCTGTTGCGAATGCCGGCCTTCACACTACCCAGGAATTAGTGTCATGTAACGGCTCCTCCAAAGTTAATGCTCACCAGTCATTGCTCCAGTCCCACTCGGCAGGGCAGAGCAATTTCCCACAAACGTTGTGTGCGAACCCTCGCAACTGCTTTTCATCAGACCTGACTAGAAGAGAGGGGCGAAAATCCTGATTAACCCACGTAGCGACAAGGCCCTTCAGAGTTGAAGTGTCGTCGCCACGGGCTGCATCGGCCCCTCTTTTAAGCTACAATATTATGAGTAAACATCGCGAAATCATTGAGCACACGGACCTTTTTCAGCATGTCTTCACAGTCGTCAATGTCAATGCGTCCGAGTTTAGAATGCAACCATGGAAGAGCCTGTGCGAGTGCAATGTAACCGCGCTGCAGGCGATCTTGTCTAAAAAATCATTAAATGTGGAACAATTAAATGTGTCATGGAGAAAAAGACGGCCTACTCTATGGTGGTGCGCTCTACTGAGCCATCGACGAAGCCTTGTTCGCACCTGCGATCGTTCTCGGCTATTAAGTCCTCCATGCTAGTATAGAGGACAGTCATTCGGCGAATCACCCGGCCTTGAGCAAAATAATAGGTTGTCTTTCTTTTGAAAACAATGAGGAAGACGCAGCAAGGAAGATGATAAACGACGAACCTCTGCTTTTTTCCCTTTTCTTGCTGCATGGTGTGCAGTTCTTCTTCCAAAGCAGCTATGCGGCGCTTGGCCCTCGCCTCCACAGAGGTAGGAACTGCGCCCGAGAGGTCTGGAATTATGAGTGCGGAAGAATGAGTTTGATCAAGATGTTCATGCTCCGACCGAGAATCGGACTGGGACTCGAGCATGACAAAGGTGGGAAATACGTCTGTGAGAAAGATAAAGAGCGGCGAGTTAGAGAAGATGATAATGTAGAGGAAGAGATGAAGGTAAGAAAACCGGTGATACACCATCGAGTTATATACACTTTCTGCGAGTCAAGACATAAATGGTAATGCCTAACGAGGATACAGCGTGAACCCGACGGTTTTGAGCCGAGTCGTTGTCCCGAATATTCTGATGGCCGCTTGCTTGGTGGGAAGTACGGGTCATCCGAATAAAGGCGTCAGTCGCCGTGGGCGAACTCTAGCTGATATTGACAACGTATGATACAGGGCGTAATGTCGTCTGTGGTCTGACTGTTGAAAAATTGTGCTGCACTAGCATCAAGTACGAGAGCAGCGAAAGGGATGCCAGACTTACCATTGCCCCAATCAGCCGGTGTAAACTTGCCGACGGCAAGCTCACTAAAAGTTGGAGCAGGGAACGACTGCCAGTGGGTGACGAAAGTTTTCGGTCAAGCTACGCTCAGGTGGGTGGGTGGCCCAATGAGCCGCTTTCGGCATACCTACATCAAACTTGTCACAGAAGCACCCAACAAGATAATGGACTGTACTCACTCAAAACCGATGTTGAGGTATTGCTCATCCCGAGCCATTCCGAGCCCTTCAAAGGCGGTGTTATCAGTGAGATTGCTGGACGTTCTTGACTGTCGTGGGGGATATTCTGCATCATAGCCCGCTGTCGACGGACTGGACACCTGTGAGGTCGATACTAAAGGGAAGGCAATGTCAAGTGGCAGAAGGCTGGAGAGAGGGCTAATGCTAGTGTCATCTGGATTTTTGCTTCGAGGGTGTGCACGAAAGGGAGATCTTGGGGTTGGAGATGGACCTGTGATAGGGGGAACCTCGTCGATTGCATGCGCTGCTGGCCGGTATCGTGCTTCTATCTATGATGGTAACTCTCTTGGCTGTGCCAGCAAATGTGCCCGATTGTGGACTATCCGGTCGCGCTGGCGGAGGCAATTGTTCATGTGGACTTCGCATTCTGCAAGTCGGACCGGAAAGAGAAGTTGGAGAGACTGGTGGTGGTGGATTCGGTGGAAGAGGCGGCGCGAGAAATCACCGGAGAGTAAGGGTGGTTGCTTGAAGCTGCGATGGCACCTTTCCTGCCTTGCCCCGTGGTGACCTTGGCACGACCAACTCCAGGGTCTTCAAAACACTTGATCAGCGAAATGATGCTGCGAGCGACACAGCAAAGGGTTTCTGGAGCCGCCTGTATGAGGTCAACACGATAGAAGATGTCGTCGGATGGGATGTCATGTTGTGAACATGCAGCAATGAACCGGGTGATGTTGCTGGTGTGCTTAAACCCATCTTCACGATGGTTATGGTTCCAGAACAATACTTTTTCATCAACCTGAAAAGAAGTAACATTAAACAGCGCAACCCTCAGAGTAACTGTCAAGACCTACTGGCAGAGTACAACGCCATCTCGAAGGGCCTCGCAGAAGAGCTTCCTTTCTCACTCTTCCCCAACACGCGTTCAAGCCTGATTAAGGGCTGCAAGCGCACCTCTAGTACTTCCGCCCACTCCTTTTGTGCATCACTGCGTGTAAGATGCGCTGGTGCTTTCCGTAATTCTTTGCACAGAAGCGAAGTTGCAGCACGTATAACCTCACGTTGCTCCGAGAGATACTAAGGGAGGCAGTTGAGATAATGCAGGCGTGCGCTGAGAAGGTGATGTAACGCGTGGACACACCGTGGATTGAGCTGATCTTGAATCAAACTCGTGAGATGCAGTTGGTGACACATCATGATGTACTGAGAAGAGACTTGAACTGATGTTCAGAAAACATGAGACGGCGACTGCGATCGGTGTGTGTTTCGTGTGTATTTCGCTGATCTAAGCCGCTGGGGTCTCAGTGAGGTGTTACATTTGGAGTTACTGGATTGTTTACAGAAACAGGAGCGGGTAGTACTACTAGTCGGGTATCAGAAAGGCGATGATCAGATGGAGGCGTAGTGCACTGTAGGAGTAGCTATGAGATGTACAACATGTAAAGGCAAACAATCAATGGCGCTGAACCTGTATATGTGGCGGCCTAGCTATGGTTGAGATATGGGAAATCTGCGACTTCAAAACATGGTGTCTACCGTGACGATACATATCTGAGTCATTATGATGATATGGCACACAAAAAAGAGAACTATTTCTTTCTCTTCGAGGACCTTTGTGAGAGCAGCTCTCCAGCAGCAGCAACGCCACGACCACGACCGCGACCACGACCACGACCACGACCACGACCACGACCTCGCAGTTGCTCACCACCCGGCTGCATTGACTGAGTGTTTTCTGCTGGCGTTGTCGTATCAGGGTCCCCATTCGCATTGCCCTCAATCACGTTGAATTTCCGCTTCTTAATTGCAGCACGGTACCACACCCTATAACGTGTGTGTGCGGTTTCATCCATCGCTGACACGATTTTTGTTCTGATAACTGAAAGCTGAAGGTGAAAAGGGATGGAAGGATTCTGAATGGCGTGGATGTCGACATTGGGGTTGATGTCCTGGGCAAACATGGCGAGTTCTCGCTGTAACGCACGGGCTCCCTTCTCAATCATGACATTCACCGCGGTCATTTGTTCCACTGGGTATAGAGTCTGAAAATAAAATCAGCTAAACGTAATGGTTGAGAAAATGCACAATACCCCTTCTGCCATCAGGTTGACGTCGTCGGTGTCGATATCAATGGGGTCATCCCCACGGACCCATACCTTGAAGCTTACAGAACCCACCGAGCACCACGTGTGCCCCAAGATGGACACGGGCACGTCGAGGGCAGCGACCCTATTGTCGTCCGACTGCGCGAGGAAACCATCAGATTCCTCGTGAAATGGCTGGCACAGCAACGTCCGCGATGCAAGAGAGTTCAATGATGGAGAACGGAAGTGGGTTTCTTCTTCTATCAGTGCTATGATGATGAGCAACAGCCGAGGTCTGTCCACGACTGCTTTTCTTAGCTTTGTGTATAATGAATCGACATCCTGCGATAACACTGTCTCTCCTATCATGGTATACACAAACTTGTTCGAGCGCCTGCTCCCCAACCTATGGAACGAGATTCTCTGGTCAGGAGAGATGCCTGCAGTTATCGATACGGTGTTCAAGATCTCGATATTTATGGCTGTGCAGTCGTACGGAATGCTGGTGAAAAATTCGGAGAATATCTCTTTGAAAGCTGCGAACGGGGCTTCGTGTAAGACGGAAGGCATCTCCACAAGCAGTATGTAATCTTCGGGTATGTAGCTAATTCTGTAAAGACCTAAGCAACAATAGATAGTGCGATCCATGTCATACACCTACCGTGGTTTTGAGTTTATGTAGGAAGTGTCCTCGATGAAGCGTAACAGTTCGTTATATTCTTCGGAGCGAACACCGCAAAATTGCTACGAATGAAGTCACATATTAGCGCCAATGCAACGTCGACACGATCATAAGCACTTACCATGTACTCTTCTCTACGATTGGGGTTCGCGATGAACTTCAGGATCTTCCTGCACACATTTTCACCTTCAAGTACAAATAAAACCATTAGCTTACGCGATAGATTTAGGTCAGTATGCGACAAACCTGAGGTCGAAATATGGCCACGCGTGGCGCGACTGAAGCTCTCCAGGAGAGAGGTAAGTCTATCCAAGTCTGCACCACCGTGAATCGCAGGATTGATCGACTGTTGAGGTAGAGAAGATGGCTGTTGAGGTTCACTAGGCGTGGAAGTCCATTCGACTACTGCACTCTCTCCGATGCCTTCAGGTTCAAGTTCGGGTGAGGTTGACGACACTGATCTAAGCCAATAATTATGTGCTATCAAGTTGAGCTTGGGAGTGATGCTGTTATCGCTTCGATTGGCACTACGAGTGCAATAGAAGGGAGATTTTTCCAGCACTAAGGTTTGCACGATCATGATAGCGTATAATTGAGTTCAAGTGGACGCCCTCCTTGACTTCAACTTATCCTCAAAAATAACGCACAATATTAATGGCGTTGGAGTGGCATGCTTAGCTAATGCAGAAGTAACCTAAAAGTAGACATGATGTGGCAAGGATGATAAGCCTCCTATTTGCTCTGGAATTAATGTGTTCTCTAGCTTTGTCATTATGATACTGATGGTAGTATATTACATATATCAACTGGTAATTCAATAACTCACTTGACAAGCGACCGTGACCGTGGCGAGTACGAGACCTTGGAGTGTTCAAATTTGATCGAGTTCAACGGACACGAATGTTCGATGTTCATCGTTGCGGGGCATGCCTGCTAGTGAGAATACCAGCTCCATCGCTGGCGACCATCAGCCTGTCGATGGTACACGAACCTCTGCCTTATTTAAGGGTGTCCAGCCTCTTCAACTTGAAGTTGTCCCGAGTACAGGACAGATAAGCCGTATATAACGGGAGAAAGTCCCCGTGCCTCAGGCTAGTGCTATGTCTGCCTTCAGGCTTGCCGCGGCGGCTCTGGATGTATGAAACGCAATCTATATTCCTAATCAGCATCATGATATGATGTTTTGTGTGGGATTCCGGATGCATGAACATAACTCACCTGTGCAGCGCAATTCGAGTGAACGACATTGGGACAGCCATGCCACAGTGACTGGCAGGAAAAACCAACCGTTCTGATCGGATATCCGGCACGAGGATTGGCACCTGCCTTGGCGCATGTACCAGGGATGTACAGGGATATACAAGGTCACCGAGATGAGCACGAAAGTAAGAGCGAGCAGGCGTGCTCGAGCCTGAGAGCCATGGCGACTTGATGGCGATACAGAAGAATTAATGTACCGAACAAATAGCACTGTGGACTAATATTGAGCATTGAAGTTGGGAATTGAATTGATATCTAAAGTTCCTCTACACAACTGCGACATATGCAGTATTACCCTTTTGGGATGTGAATCATACATTATGTCAAATAATCTTCTGCACGGTGAGGTTGCAGACGAGTCAAGTCTACTTTACATACTATTACTAACCCGCTACAGTATATATTGATCTATACAGATTATGTTCCAGTTGGGGTCCACCTTGTCTGCATGTTGCGGCCCAGCGGCCCACTGGCATAGTCCCGCTGGAAGGATTAAGCCAAGTCGCGTGACATGCCCGCAGGTATGTTGTATTTTTCTCTGACCTGGATGACGCTGAGTGATTTCCTCGTGTCAGAAAAGAAACCGAAGTTCTCGAATCAGAGTTTCAGACATTTCAATCCGGCTTCGAAGGGTTTGGTTGCCGGGGGCGCTGCGACTCGTGCACTCAAGAAACCAAAACAGACATACAAACATTTAAACGGGTTTCTGGAATATGTTGCCAAGGTTTCTGAGCCAGGCTCGAGTCATGATGGCCTGCAAGAGCCGTCGTGTGCTCACCCACAGCTTGACCCGCCACACCCGGAGCTTCAAGTTGACTCAGAACCGTTTGAATCTCCAAATCCACTTCCACCTCCACCTCCACTTCCACCTCCACTTCCACCTCCATCTCCACCTCCATCTCCGCCTCCACTTCCACCACTTTCACCTTCACCTCCGCCGCCTCCCTCGCCGCCTCCACCTTCGCCTCCACCCCAGTTGTCCCCAGACCAGCTTGCAATATTGATATCTGAGGCATTAGCCGCAGCCGCAGAACACCCGGCGAGCCCGTGTGGTGATGGAATTTTGAATGAACTTGGAAACGAAGCAGATCAGCTTGAAGGTGCCGCTGATCCATCACGGGACTCTGACTTGGACTCGGAAGTGTACAAAAAATTATGGGACTCCCTCATACAATGGGAGTAGGTTATTTTGACAATGGTTAGTTGCATATGACTGCTACTGCGACTATGTGTATGGGTATCTGTCGAACTTAGAGACTTACTACTAGCCTTGTACTAGCCCGCAGTGTTCTCGGACTTCAATTTGATTGTAATCTGACACTTTCCAATGTGTTTTGAACTCAGCGCACCGCCGTGATGTTGTCAGCAAAACCCCGCTATCATCGTTTCATAGACCTGATCACCGTCACGACACTTTGGCAATACTTTTTCGAGGTTCGAGTCGCCGTCGCTGTTTCTCCAGCTTTTGCACATCAATCCATCTGGCCTCCTACATGCCGAATTTCTCAACGGCACCAGTGAATATTGTGGAATCGGTAAAATCTTGTGTGTTGCTTTCATTGACATCATTCAACTTAGTTCAAGTCGTAGTACTGCTAGATCAACAACAGCCTGAGTGTACAGTGAGATGGAGGCTCTGCGGCTATTCTTAAATCATGTACATGTAGTCAGAATAGTAAGATGAAAATTACAGCCATCAAAATTTCGTTTGACCTCGATGCCAGTTTCTGTGACATGAAAAAGCGAGCGCGGCGTGATCCTTCCATCCATGCAATATTGGTACAAAATACAGAAATCTATCTTTAACTGAATTGCGCTTCCTTTGATTGACCATGCACATTTCATTTGCTAGCTTCTTTCATCTCCTATCTCCACCGCCTCTGGATATCAGTCGTCTCTCGGAATATCTTGTATTTAGCATCTAACAGTTTCTTCACTTTCGACAAAGCGTTGGAGGCCACGAGGGTACCAGCAGGTGTCATTTCGACCTGAAGGACATTGTCAACAACCAGCATCCACGCCCAGTACGTTGCATAGGACGTCTTACCATGATCTTCTACATGTCTTCTCCGACCTTGACACCCTCCACTGCAATCCTTCCTAACATCGCTGCACCGAGAACCACCGCCTCGGAATGTGACTTGGACAGGACGACGGGGATGTTACACGTGTCCGCAAAGAGCTGCATCATCGCCACATTCTTTGCCTGCCCACCGGACATATACAGAGATGTAACGTGATGCCCTGCCGTGTTGAGAGCCTCGACGATGGCCTCGAGGGTGAGGTAGTGTTTGCGAGCGAGGTCGGCGGTAAATGATTCCTGAAGATCACTTAGCCAGATTTCAATTCTCGATCGAAGCAGCGACTTACCAGCTCAAGATCGACAACAGAACCTCTCATTCGAGGGTCGGCAATCGGAGACTATTTCCTGCGAGAAGTGAACACAGTTATTAGCATGAAACTGTAGCTCATCGCACCATGAAAATCGGGATAGAAATGTATACGCTTTGTAAGCTCCGTGTAGATACCAACATGCTCGTGGCGCAATTTTTCGAGGACGTCCAGCAAGACTATAGACAGATGTGAGAACAATCGCCCCAGTTTGAAGGAATGCACGAACCGATATGAATAGCCTTTCCTTCTTGCTTTGCACGTTCTTTGAGTTCGGGATACGCGGAATGAGTGGTGATGATAAAGTCAATAAGCTGTCCCGTGGACAACTGGCCCCCTTCATGCATCCACCAGCCAGAGAATGCTGCATCCTGTAAGATTGCAGCGTAAGGACATGGATTGATATGCGGGATGGCAGTAAAATACTTTATATGGGCCCCGTACTAGCTCCATCCCAGCGAGAGTGCTGTCACCGACAGTGGCGGTCGTCCGCGAAAATGCATGGCACATGGGCATCAGCATCGCACAGCGTCAGTGACAATGAGGACGATGAACGATGGTGCAAGTAACTCACGGTAAGCTGCTCGCACGCCCCCGAGATGATAAGTGTGGCATAACACAAATGAACGCAAACGTACGAGAACATCACCAAGAGTTAACATAATGTTAAACAACACAATGGACATGAAGATTGACTTACAGAGCGTGACGATCAAACAACACATATCAGTTTCAGGGGGAGCGCAGCAGGATAAGTAAGATGTGAATTTGGCCAGCCAAGGTCGGGGGGCGGGTAAACCACTACGTGTCGTTGAATATTGAATGCTTGGGGGAACACTGGCTGTTTTCGGTGATAGGATATGGGTGTCTGAACGGCTGGATTCTATGTGGGTCCAGCGCAAAGTAATTGAAATAAAGGACCTAAAAATCCGGCAACTGTGAGGTGCAGAAAAAAGACGAAATTTAACATGCGTACCTCGTCGAGCTGCTTCACGAGCTCAAGGCGTTTGTTCACAACCTGCTTCTCGACAAAACGATGCCTCGTTGTAGCATTGAAGAGCTTCTAGCAAGTCTTGCACCGGAGCCAGCCCTCATCCGAGGTATGCACTCGTCGTAACTTTGCCACCATATTCACGCAGGTCCAAATTGTTGACGCTGCCCGAAGATAGGCAAGATATAAGTCCAAGGAAATGACAGTCTAAAATAAGCCAAGAGAGCGGACATCAGTAACAATGAAGCAGAGCGCATGAGATAACGCATACTTTCTTCGCTTCCATGACTTTTTCATGGTCGTGAAGGTCTGCCATAATCTTCTCTAGACAGTCCTCCGTTCTGTAGCCTCAGATCCAAATTGTTTTGGTTCCGAATCGTTCTCAGGCCCAGAGCTTTGCGTTCGCAAGGTCTTTCTCGATGCGGTCTGGCTTGCTAGCGACTTCTGGGACATAAGAATTCTGTTTACAAAGGGATTAACAGTGTGAGCAATACGAGCGTAAAGCCTCCGATCTACCACATCACAATTAACAAAAGCCACGCAGTACGGAACAGAGATATTTACCTTTTATCAATCAACTCAGTCACAACAACTGTCATATCAGCATTGTCATAGAACCTGATCCAGCCAGCGCAATAGTGGTTGCATTTCTGAAGGGGGCCATCGAGCGCTAGGTACGGGTATCCTGACGCCTTACTAGTGACATGCCTGCAAAACTATAATGAGCTCTGATAACCTAGAACTACCACACTTACCTCCTCTAGCTTCACATGACCGATACCAGGTGGAAGACGTTGAAGGAGAAGGACTCATGTATTACCTTGCGAAGTTACCTTGCGAAGCAAGGTCAATATGAACGATTTTCTGTGCCAACATAAGCAATAGTCCGTGGGATTCGTGACGCAAGAACACGTGATGAGGTTCAACTACAATTAAAAAAGTGCATAGGTATTAGGGACGCTAGAATACAATACAGAGAGTAGGGCGCGTGAATACAATACAAACAACAATCGTCGACTTCACAGAGAGACCAAATGAAGGCATAAGCTGTAGCGAAGTCAGATCATAATACTGTGTTGGCGGGCATTGGCAGGACGCTTATATAATCTTCCCACCTCAGCAATGGGCAGCTGCGCCATGGGAAGGGGAGGCTTACAAACGGTCTGACCGTTTTTCAAACACCGCAGGACCGTTCAGACCTTTTCGAAAGCACGTGAGTTTCG
>KN835677.1:0-15940 GCA_000827255.1 Suillus luteus UH-Slu-Lm8-n1
ACACTATTGAGTTAAGACTATTGAGTTACTAGAATAATATACTAAGTCTTAGTCTTGTAAGCACTGACCTTGTGGTAACCTTGTGGATGTTTGTGACTCGGAGTTTGCTGATGTTAGATATTCTTTGTAAATCTGCACTTAGACATAACTTTGTAACATTGTGTTAATTGTGGACAATTGTCATTAAGTTGTGCTAGACTATGGTGTCTAGAGCTAGCTAGTATTAATTTTGGTGGCTGTTGAAACTTATCTAAATAGCTCTAAGTTAGCGTGGGAAGGTTTTCCTGATGAAGGCAAAGTCAAGCTGTGATAAACGCTCCTCGGTGGAGGTTGTATACCACTGCACCGCTTCAGGCCATTGCTGGACATTCATCCAAAAATGTGCTTTTGGCCGGTAGTTGGGACGAAAAAGAACTGACTCGTGGATCTTTTGTCCGGGCATGATGAAACGCCCTCGTCCAAGGTGCGGTCTACAAGTACTCAGTGTATAACAAGTTCACGAAAATTACAACTCACAGTGCTTTGAGCGTATTGGATTTAAAGCAAAGATGTCCGATAGGCAAGATCTCAAGAAGCCACCATGCAAGGTTTGAAGAGTTGGTAACTCTGGGTTCCAGAAATGACTCATCTTCATATCTGAAAGCTACCTCGCGGGGATTAAGTAGAAGCCCCGCTTCGCGAGCTTCTTCACGCATCCACAGAAGAGGGATGTTCCGGAAGTCATGAGGGTAGCTCTTCTTCTTCCAACATGCACCACCGCTGAAACAAGTTGCTAAAAGAGTGCCTTCCTACGCAGGGGACACGTACACATCCGAATGACTACCCGCAAACCAAACCTCCTTTATACGACCTTGGTCTGAAGGAGGTGGAGCCGACAATTGGTGTTTACGCCAGTTTGATCGATCGCTCATGCCCCCGTAGACATACTCAGGTAGAAATTTTACCCGGCACTCATCTAGCGCAAGTGCCTGGCGGAAATAGCATACGTGATCACATGTATCAATGGATGGGAAATTCTTGGTCTTCTTGACACCAATAGATGAAACGGTATCCCTAGAAGGTTCGTCAGGAATGTTGTTATGATGGTTTTGAGGTATAACCCTCACCATACACCGACAAAATGTATGACTATGCTTCTGGAGAATTGCATTTTGAACTCCTTCGCACCATTGATATCCCTAGAATTCCCGCTATTAATGGAGCAGTAATACTGGAAGGCACTGGGAAAATCAGCCGATTATTAAAGACAATTCACCGAATGTACTCACCTTGCTATTTGCCCTTCGTTTCCAAGTGTGATGAGCCCGACCTTTCGAAATAATAGTGAACAACAAAGATCCTTACTACTTAAAACTGATAGATACTTCGTGGATCATTCCCGCCAAAGCACGGACTTGATATGCACCCCTTGAAAATCCTGAACTCAACTTTAAGTACAGCCGAGCACCTGATGCCAACATCCAGGAGACATACCAAACAAAAAGACCTTATCACCATCATAGTATTTGTTTGAAAGCCATTGATATGCTTCTATTATGTTTCACCTGATACTACTTCAACACTGTTACCGTGAGCCGTGAAACATCGAATATAATAGACCCACTGAGCAATGGCCAGGTCCAAGTTCTTCAAAACCTGCTCCAAAAGCACGAAACCTTCGGGCCTGACATACGTTCCCACACCACTGGCATAGTACGCTATCTGTCTTTCATCATCATCCTTGACAATATTGTCGTATAGTTCGAAGACATGAGTAGTCTAGGTGGGATATCCTGACATCACTAGTCATTGCAAAGGCATGCGCAACTTACGTCGTCTCTGGTATTTGATGTTCCATCTACAGAATTGAATAATCGTTACCTGAAACAGCTTAAACCACGCACCAATGCAGATAACCAGGTTTTTCCCCTTGCTTATGTTGCGTGGGCATTTACATGATGTCTGCAGACAAATGTCAAGAACTGTGTTGCTAGGTTCTGACAGTACCTGGTATCGTGCCTTAGACAAACTGGCAAAATTGTGTGACGAGGAATTGGATGGGCAGCACTCCAACATTGGGCGCGGGAGTGGACAAGATATTGATCCTTTGCATTGGCAAGGTGTTATAGCGCTTTGAACAAAATCGATGCCTGTGAACCTAAAGCGGCCATCATTCTGTGAGCGAGCCGTGCATGAGCTGCGTGTCGCTGTGCTACGCACAATTTAGGAGGACACCGCACCTCTGAACGGTTAGTAGTATACTGAAGAAGATCCACAGTAGATTATCATGAATGTCGGTGTACGGTTGCGTGCAGCAGCTCCGTTCACTATTGCTATTGTGCACACGGCACAACTTTTACAAATGTATCATTGTTCGACAGTCAAGCACTGGCAGGCCGCAAGGCAAGTGCGCACGAGGTCCTATCTGCAACATCAAAAGCATAATTACGCGCCTTGTTCCATTTTCATGAATATGACCAACACATCACAGTGCCAGTGCGCTGAGTGTGACAAGTAATAACTTTGCAAGGGCTCAATCGCGCAAGAAGAGAACACGATGGACGGAAATCTTGGACGAGCTGTGTTCATAAATACTGCCACGATGAACGATGAGTGACTTGACATATAAAGTTCAAATCCATGAGCGTGTGCCGGTGGCGGGACGGTAGTTCAACTTGAAGGTTGAGCGTTATAACATCGATCGAGGTAGTCTCTTCAACCACCATCACGGTAATTGAACATCAAACCTCACTAAAAGACTTATTAAAGAGGAGCTTTAATCAAACGTCCATCTCCGAGTCACGGTCAGACTTCACTGAAACCTTTTTCCTGATGCATATTGAAACTTATAACTGGCAGCTCATTATTGACTCCAACTTTCATTGACGGCAGTACAACCTGAACATCACAACATCTAGCAGTGAGACCTTCAAGTTCTCGCCTTCAAACGGTCGAACTTCCAATCTGATCCATTAGATTGAGTGCAGTGCATCCATGATGGTGGTCACTGATGTTCATAGCTGCAGCGCCCAGTGCTTATGAGGATGGATTGCGGTCCACGAAGATCCTTGCGGGCGCAAAAATGGAAGGACATGAACAGGACCGGCTCTGTTGTGTTTGGAGATCTAGATCCTTACTTCCGATTGCTTCACGCAATCCTACGGATATGGAACAGCCCATAACCCTGGCTGACTTATGATCAGCGCTTAGTCGCATTTAGTCGTTCTCTTAGTCTACACGCGTTACAATATTAATGCGCTTCAAGGCAGACATTATATTCTATGGTTTAAGGTTAGTTCTTCGTTCGTATCCTGAAAATTTCACGGGACTCACTCTGAGCAGCGATGCTACCTGGTTTGTCTTTATCAAAGCATGCGCATGTCAGTAAGTGTTCTCAGCTTGAGATGTGGAAGCATCATGCGAAGACATTAACAGGACCAGCTGCTGCTGCCAGTGCGCAAGGGTGCTGAGGCTAGCTGGGCACAGATAGCTGAGCTCATCAGGTCGAGTCAAGAATTGCAATAAAAGGCTATGGCAGCTCAGCAGGCTGCCGCAATCTCGCCGAATAGGGCTCATAAGGAAATGATGGCAATGATCCGGGCAGAACGTGCTGCCAAGGACGCGGCCAACGCGTCGAAGAAAGTGGCAGAAGAGGAAGTAAGGGTGGCCAATGCCGCCAAGGAGGAGGCTGAACGCAAGTTGAAAGAATGTATTCAACCTGTGGCGACTCCCACACCAGAGGAAGTCAGGGCCGCCAAGTGGAAAGTTCAATATCGCGAGGACCTTTTCCACTTCGCAGTCGCCGGAGTGGGAAAAGGAGGGAAATCGTCTCTAATCAATGCCTTCCGCGGTCTGCGGAATAAAGACATCGGATCTGCGGCCACTGGCGTCACCGAGACAACGCTGGCCATGGCCAGATACGCCAGCCCAGCGCAGAGTACCCACATGTCTGGTACGACATCCCAGGCGCAGGCACGCTCAAAATCCCAGACTGGCAGTACTTCAACGCCCAAGGACTTTACGTCTTTGACTATATCATCGTCCTGGTCGGTAATCACTTCACTATGACCGACATCGCCATCCTCACCAACTGCAGGCGTTTCAAAATCCCCACGTATATCGTGCGCTCTAAGGCAGACCAGCACATCTGTAACATCATGAAGGATATGGGGTACAACAGCGAGGACGATGAGAGCGAGGACCAGATGAAGAAGCTTTACCAGGACGCACGGGAGCAGTTCATTCAGCAGACGCCAGATCATGAAAGACGCCTGGAGAATGCCAATATGCCCGACCAAAAGGTCTACATCGTTTCGAACGAAACTATGCTCGGGGTTGTGAAGGACAGGCGGCCGAGGACGGTTATCGACTAGATTGAGTTGTTGAACGACTTGACCGGAGAAGCCCAGACCAGGCGAGCGCGCCGTGATGCTGAAATGGCAACTATTATGAAGGAGAAGTAGTCGCTGATGACACAGTTCTTCTTTCCTTCGGGCTCTTGTTGATACTTCCCCGCTTTCGACGTGATCATATCGTTCGTGACCGATCTTGACCGCCGACTCGCAGTCGACGATAATACAAATCTTCCTATAGTTCTTCTGGGCTGGCATCGTTGCTTCTCCAGACCCATCGAATCCACATGTTTACAATTACAAAGGGTATTGGTATCAAGCTTGCTGGTGTGAACCTATATCCACAGGACAATGGGTATCAAAACTTCTGATGCAACGCGATCCTGCACCTCCCACTTCCCACTTCCTCGAAGGCAGTTGTGAAATGAAATTGTGGGCGTTTGACCTCGTACAGATCAGGGGCTCTAGTGTTTGTGCCAAGTGTTTATTTTGGGATAGGGGTTGATCACATCAAGGCAGACATTCTATTCTCTGTTTTGTTTCTACAGGACGAGTCATTCTGAATAACCGCCGTTCACGAGACCAGTAAGCTTCCTCAGCTCGATTGATAGAAGTCACCATGTGACATTATGATTAACAGTTCAACGCATTACCGCTCTACATCACGGACAGCATGGGAGTTTGGTTCAGCAGACTTTGGCCAGAGGAGCCCAATCCGTCTCTCGCCGAAATAGAAGCGCGACAGCACGCAGAGGCGGCGGCTGAGCACGCCCGCAAGGATGTAGAGGTTGCCGAGGCTGAATTAAAAAGGGCCATTCAGGAGCATCAAAAATCACATGAAAAAGCAATGGAAGATCAACTGGCAGCGACACAAGCTGCTCAGGCGCAGGCTTTTCAAGAAATGATGGCGACAATGCAGGCCGAAAGGGCTGCCAACGAAGCCGCACGGGAACAGGCTCATAAGGAGATGATGGAGATGGTTCAGGCCGAACGGGCGGCCAATGAAGCCCGTTTCAGGGCAGAAACTGCTGCACATGCTGCCAATGAAGAAGCGAAGCAGATAGCAGCGGAAGCAGAGGAGGGGCGGAAGCGAACCGCCGCCGTGCAAGAACGAGATAATAATCACGCTCAGGCTGTTCAGGAACAGGCTAAGAAAATGGAGGAGGCTGCAAAAGAAGAGAAGAGGAAGGCAATTGCAGCTAAGGAAGCAGCCAATGCCTCGAAGAAAGCAGCAGTGGAAGAACTTGAGAAGGCACGCGCTGCCAGGGAGGAGGCTGAACGCAAGCTGGCTGAAGGTATCCAGCCTTTGGTGACACCTACACCCGAAGAAGTCCGTACCACCAAGTTGCTAGTTCAATATCGCGAGGGCCTTTTCCACATTGCAGTAGCTGGGGTGGCAGGAGGAGGGAAATCATCTCTCATCAATGCCTTCCGCGGTTTGCATAATAAGGAAATTGGATCTGCTGCCACTGGCGTCACCGAGACAACGATGGCCATAACCAGATATCCCGATCCAAATGCGGAATATCCATATGTCTGGTACGATGTTCCAGGCGCTGGCACGCCCAACATCCCAGAATGGCAGTACTTCAATGCCCAAGGACTCTACATTTATGACTGCATCATCGTGTTATTCGACAATCGCTTCACCATGACCGATATAGTCATCCTCACCAACTGCAGGCGTTTCAAGATCCCCACATATATCGTGCGCTCTAAGGCAGACCAGCATATCCATAATATCATGAAGGATATGGGGTATGACAGCGATGACGATGAGGTCCAGAAGAAAAGGTATTATCACGTTGCAAGGCAGGAGCTCATTGAGCAGACGCGCCAGAGCGTGAAAGACAACCTGGAGGATGCAAACATACCGGACCAAAAGGTCTACATCGTTTCGCATGAAACCATGCTCGGGGTTGTGAAGGCAAAGCGGCCGAAGAAGGTTATCGACGAGATTGAGCTGTTGAATGATTTGATTTGGGCAGCTCAGACCAGGCGTCTAGGGCGCCGTGAAGTCCATGTGGCGACTGTTGTGAAGGACATGCTGCAGTCCTTAACGGCTATAACGGGCAGTTGAGTTAACAGTGGAATCTGAGGAGCCTTGCGCATTACACAATTCCTAATCTGTCTGTACTATTGAAATTTTATTTGAAGGCATCTATCTTATCGCTTCACCAGCAAAGCGAATGATGATTGCAGAGTTCTACATTCTCGAATGCTGGGATGAACCTAGAGAGGAAAGAAATCGCAAGACTTCCGATGCAATACGGTCCTGAGCTTCTATCATCACCCAATGGCCAACATCTTCGAGGGCAACAGTATTGAGTCGCGAAATGAATTTGTGGGCATTTCGGACCGCTGCCGGAGGACACGTGTCGTCTTTGGTTCCATACATGAAGAGAACAGGAAGATTCGGCAGTAGATGTGCAGGTAGCTGAGCCTCTGGCTTGGGATGAGAAGAAGAGTAAGATGGAGAGCGAGTTGTATTTACCTTTCTCCTCCTCGAATCGCGTTTTCGTGGTTCGGTAATAGGACAAGGGACCTCGCATACCGCGCTGAAAACGAGAAACATAAAATTGCAATTCCTGTCATGCAAACGGTTATCAGCGTGAACGTTATCGCGAACAATCCATCATTACACGTTCGTTGAGGAGGCAATCGTCTGTAAAATTTATTTGTTTGTTGGTGATCAACTCGTCCAACTTCGACCACGACAAAGTCTTCTCGGACGTTCTGAATACCATACCAAGAAAGGGAACGAGCTTCGACCACCTAAGTTGAAGGCATAAATGAAAAACAAAGAAGATGCACACGTTTTCCTCAAGCTCGGATGTTGATGAATCGGACGCAAAGTACACCTGATATCCATAGGATGGATATAGTCTTGCCATGTCCTCGACAGACATGTGCTGTTCCTTTGGAGGAACATATGGAATAGATAACCTAGGCGTATCTCATCGGTAATGCATCCAGGAGTGACTGAATACGCACATAACCAGCGCTATCAACCGATCCGGATGCCACAGAGCAAATCTCCCGGCGGTGTATGAGCCCCAATCATGGCCAATCACCACCTGAGTCTCTCGAATTTAGCAAAGCAAGAAAATGGTTCCAACAGATAGGACAAACGAACGGCTTTGTGTATCGCTAAGAAATCAAGAAGTGCAGAGATATCATTGCAAATGCTTTTCGTGGAATACGCTGAAGAATCATGGGGCATATCGGTCTCGCCGTAGCCCAGCATATCCGGAACAATCACACGGAAGCCTTGTTGACACCATGGGCCAATCTGGTGCCGCCATCCGAACCTAATCAATGGATTGAAGTTTGCGACATAGATGATAGTTTGATTATCGAAAGTTACCATGAATCAGGAAAGCCATGTAAACAAATTAATGGTGGGCGAGTTGGATCGTAATTACTTGGGATTTGGTCGATAAAATGATAAAGGCGACCAGTATGAATTTGAGCCGTGCGATGGTTGAAAGATTGAGGATCTGTTGGATTCATGTTGGAGTCAATGGGAAGCAGTGCCATGCGGCACCGCTTCAAGTGAACACCGCAGCTGGGAACTAAATCCGGCAAGTTCCAGTCGCCTTTGTGAAAGACTTCCAACACGCCTCTGCCTGAACGCCAGTTCATCGTCTTCCAACAACGTTATTCTCTCTTTCAGCTTCCCCGCAATTACCGATCTCTGAAATAACTGCCTTTTTCCTGATTTTTCACCGTTTTTTTCTACTGTGAGAGCTGCAAATCCCATTCAATCATATCACACCAACTACAAGTAAGTCTTCACACTTCCTTACGTTTTTGTCTTCATGAATGCCACTCATGCTCTCTCACCAGTTCTTAATATGCCGGCTATCGTATCTTCTACCGTACCCCGTGCAGATGTTTCCGCAAAGTCGAGGTCTTCTCCACAACCTCGCAAGACTCGCATGGTCAAGCCCAGGGGAAGGGGTAGAAACAATTTTGAGAGCGACGAAGAGTTTGAAAGAGAGGTCGCAACTGACTCCGAGTCCGATGATAATCGTTCCTCAGTTGCCACTGATACCGACTCCGACACTGAACCTGCCTCTGCAGAAGACATTGTTTCCAATGGCCATTCACACATTTTAACACCCAATACAACCCAAAGCTCTGAGGATGTTCCATCGCTCAGGCACCAGTCAGTCAAAGACATCCATGGTGACTCTACTCCTTTTTTTGGTGGCGCTAGCAACTGGTCGGAGATGGTCGCTGAGGAAACTGCCAATGGCCCTGCGGAGCTCCCAGTTATAGAGTTCGCAGATTTCAATAGCCCTTCTATCCCCCAGCGCACTTTGTCAGGACCACCTTCGCGTAAAACAGGTAAAGCACCGAAGCGCCCCCAGCCCAAGCGCGCAGTGTCAGCGCCTTCATCTGACCGTGGTGCGGTGGCGCCTCTGCTCCCACCTGTTCAGGCTGAGGAGGAGCTTTCAGAACCCGCAGATGATCAGCCCAAGGCATCAACATCTCGTCAACAATCCCGAAATTCATTCTCCAAGCCCCCTTCTGGTCATAATGCTCGTCAAGCATATCAGCAGAGGCTAGAGGCGGACCCGTCGTATGTTCCCACTGTTGGTGAGTTTTGGGGCCACGATGACCGGCTGCTGGATAAGGACCTTAGGAGCCTGAGTGGGTGGTGGAGAGGCCGCTGGCAGGGTAGGGGTCGGGCAAGAGGTGGTTTTGGCTTCGTGCGGGGTAGGGGCAGAGGAGCTTTTACAGGTCCAGAGTCTAGTCGTCCTGTACCAGAAACCTCTGGATCTCAAGAGACAGAGAGACCCCCAGTGGAACCTCCCCTTATTGACCAACCGTGGACCCACGACGGTTTCGAGGAGATGAAGAAGCGAGATGAAAAGAGACGTGCGGCTGCACCACATCAACAACAGCAAGCAGCAAGGTCTACACGAGGTTTCTTGCCACTTCGTGGCAGGGGTGGACTTATCGCCGGCCGCGGACGTGGTGGTGTTGCACGTGGCGGTTTCACGCCTTCACCGACTGGAGCACACTTTATTCCTCCTGCTGCCGCTGTCGCTGCATCAGGCAGGACGTGGTACGCGATGAAGCCCGAACGTGTCTGGACAAAGCAACACGAGGGTTTCCTGTATTTCGACCCTGCCTTGAAACCTCGTCCCGGCCAAGGTCCAGGTTATCGGGTCAAGCTCTCTGGCACTGAAGGGAAGGTTGTCAGAAGCTCTGCTCGTACCACCCAGGCAGCGGAGCCTGCGTCATCTGTGGCTGCACCTTCAGAGGCGAGTGAGAAGACATTTATCGTGCGTCTACCCAAGAGGGCAGGAAAGGAAAAGGCACCAGAGCCAACTCCTGAGGCTGTTGAGGCTGTTACTACTGCCGCAGATCCTCCTATCGAAGATGTCTTCACAGTTCGACCAGAGCTCGTGCCCCCAAGGCAGCCCATTCGGCCTTCGCAACCAGCTTTGCCTCCGGCCAATGGTCATGTGCCTTCTACGTCAGTATCTGCTGTGCCTCCCAAATCTGCTGCACCAACACCTTCATCACCTGATGTTTCGAAAGAAAATATCACATCACCTCTTCTCCAGCAAATGATGCGTGCGGCCGCAGATCAGCAGGCCAAGGAGACTGTAGATGTGCCCAACGGCATATTGCAGGAGCAGTATGATCAGAATGAGCCTGCTCTCCTTCAGGTAGAGCAACCCGCAGCGAACCCGGATTCTTCAGATGCTGTCCGTCCATCGATGCCCCCATCCCTGCAGACTGTGTTCTCGCCACCATCGCAGCCCTCGCCTCCGTACGGCTCGCCTTATGGGTATGGCTCTCCTCTGCCGCCCGGTGTGGCCATCGGCCACCACGGTGTGCCATATGAGATTGCCACGGGTCGAGCGGTGTATCTACAACATCCAACGATGTACACTCCACGTCCGTTGGCCCATGGCATGATGACACCTCCGGGGCTCCCATATGCCCCTATGCACCATCATTCCGCCAGCTCTCCAGATTTCCTTGCGCCATCTCACACACCTCCTGTTAATGGTTACATTGACCCATCGACTGGCAATCCGCTCTTCGTGTTCCCTCGTCAGAGTTCTCGCATCGAGATCCGATCGCCGACCTCTCATTCGGATCTCAAGCAGTTGCAGAGTGGTCGCCGGCCTTCCAGCTTAAGGACGAGCGCAGCCTCATTTGAGCCTTCGCGTCCCACCAGTCCCAATACTGAGTTGCAGATGTACCAGTCATCTGAAGATCATTCTACGCAGGATGATGCAAGCTCAAGCCAAGCCAATGACCAAGCGATGCCAGAGCAGGGCATGTACGCATACTCGCCATATCATCAGCAGTACTACTATCCCGAACACTACGGGTACTCCCAGTACTACGACATGTCTCACGTTCCACAGTACGAGATGTATCCCACCGACCCACATGCTTCTCAGGTTTACTACTAGTACTAATATTCATGTTATATCTTCTGATGTTGTTGTTTTTCTTTTGTTCTTGCTTTGGGATACAAACGTACACCGCTATCCACGACCGTTTCATTGCTCACGATCTCGACGTCCTCAGGCCTCAGCAGTTACCCTCACAGACTTCATGTTACTTCAATGCGTTTCTTACTTTGCTCATGCTGTTTCACTTGTGTTTCTCTCACTGCAATACTTCCCGGATCTTGAATATGATATTGGCTTGTTGTTGTTGTTGTTGTTGAACATTTTACTTGTCATGTAGTGTTGTTGCTTGCAATGCTCGATCTCATTTCCCCACTCATGTAAAGCAAGGCATGAGCCTGCCAACTCAAATTAGCTCCTGCAAGGCCGTGGTAATAAGATGCCAAATATAGACATACACAAAGCTGTTAGTCATGCATTGGTCATCCTGGTCTATTTTCGACGTGGCACAGGAAGTAGTCTGTAGTGCAGCTTCCTGTCCCAGACCACCACTATAACTCACCACGAGCTTTGGTCAGGCTCGTCAGATTGAAGATTGTGGACTACATTTCTCAATCCAGTGGTATGTAACAACGAGCTAATGTCTAGTTTTGTGAAAAAGCTATATTACCCCCAGAATTAGATACGTTTTAGAAAGAAACACATTCGTTGTATTCAACGCGGCTCAGACCGCACTATTCAGTCTCGCAGAAACCGCACACGGGATCTCGCAGCCAGTTATTAGGATGGCATTCGCTCAACCTTTCCCTCTCGCAGCAGCAGCCCAAAAAATACATCAACCCGCGTTCGGCCCCGACTTAGCCGTGCGTCTCATTTGCCCAGAGTGCAGAGATCCAAATCCGAATATTGTCGAAGAGTTTGGGAGCGGGGATCTTGTGTGCGGGAGCTGTGGACTGGTTCTGGGTGATCGTATTGTTGATACGAGAAGCGAATGGAGGGTGAGTCCTGTTGTCCCCTTTATCGTTGCGATAACCCTGCACCTATCATTGTATGTGTAGACATTTGCAAACGACGAAGGCGACGATCCTTCTCGTGTTGGTGCTGCGTCGGACCCTGTATTGGAGGGTATAGAGCAACTGGATACGCTCATTAGTTACCGTGATGGCGGCACGGGAATTGCACGCGAGCTCCAACGTGCGGCCTCTCGCTCCCAGAGCTCGCGCTCGGAGCGAAATCTTCTTACCGCGTTCCGCGACATTGGCAGCTGGTGCGACCAGTTCTCGCTTCCCAAAACCATCAGCGATATTGCCAAGCAGCTATACAAGCGCTCAGATGAGGAGAAGCTTCTTCGTGGAAAACCCCTCGAGGCTGTTATCGCCGCGTGTATATTCATTGCGTGCCGCCAAGCCCACGTCCCTCGTACATTCCGGGAGATTTGTAACTTGACTCATGTGTCGAAGAAGTCGCTTGGACAGTGCTATAAAGCGCTCGAGCAGGCTTTCAATCTTTCGCCTGGAGCCACGGCGCAGGTTAATGCTAATGGAAGCAACCCGTCGACTGGCCCCGAAAACTTGCTTGTTCGTTACTGCAATCATCTCGACCTTCCCGCCAACGTCCAGTCTATTTGCGGTGATATCATTGTTGCAGCACGTCAGCATGGCGTTGCGGATGGTCGTAGTCCTGTTTCTATCGCCGGCGGGGCGATTTACTTTACTTGCCACTTACTAGGGAAACCCAAGTCTTCCCGAGATATTAGTGTGGTTGCTGGTGTTAGTGAGGGTACCATTAAGTTGGTGTATAGGTTGTACTACTTGGAAAAGGAGAAATTGGTGAAGGAAGAATGGATCAAAGAAGGGAGGGCTGATTTGGACAGACTTCCTGTTGAGCGGTAAAGGGATGTAATCACTCTTTGTGTAGCGATTTGTTACGGATAATGATAGTGGTACTTATAATGATCAGCATGATCATTTGACATCATAGACTGCCTGGTGTAAATGAGTGACAGAACATACTATGTAATAATTTTAGGAGCTAGCGTTTACCGCCTCGTTTGCCCTTGGCTCCTTTTCTGTTGGCTTCACGAGCAAGAGCAATACCACCTTTGCCCTTGCTTACATTCCGTATTGCCTTCCGCACATTGAGAACGCCATCGCCTGAGCCTTTTTCCCTTCTTGCTCTTTTTACATCGCCATCCAACTTCGACAGCACGGCAAGTGATGCCTGTTTTTCTTGCTCAACAGATGTTTCGGCAGCCTCAAACTACAGACAGTGAGTCACATGCAGTGATGAGCTGCTCTACTTCAACTCACCTTGCGCTTGACGCCTCTCAGTTTCTTCTCTCCGTCAAGCTTCTTGTCGAATCTGCCCATGCTTGCAGTACTTATTCGAGTAGTAGCCAGTGTTTTCTCAAGATCCTTTTTACGTTCCTCCCGGTCACCAGCAGCGGTTTGTGCACGAGCATTATTTTGGAGCCGCTGTCGCTCATTTTTGGCGACCCTTGATATCCGTGCATCACGGGCAGCTTTGACAGGGTCATGGTCCACAGCTGAGGACAATTAGTCGAGCTTCATTCATAACAAAAACAACAACACGCACGAGCATCGGCCTTGACTTCATGAATCCACTGCTCCTCCTTCTCCTTATTTTTACCATCCTTGCCCCAACGGTTGACCCACTCCTGTCGTTCCTCATCCCATACCTTCTTTTCACGCACACGCTTCTGGATACCTTTTGCAGCAGCGAAGCGTTCCCATTTTGTCGGTGGTTTGGGCTTGGGTAGGGGTTTAGCACGAGGGAGTTGTGTTGTTGGTGCAGGAAGTTGGGCGAGTGGGCCGTCTGGTGATGGTTGGGTGGGCAGGCTATATAACGCTGCAACCAATGCTTGGATGCCATCTCGAGCAGTCATCTGTAGGTACTCTTCAAGATTTGATCTGAAAGAAATATGTTGATTGTAGTTCCATATAATGATACAAACAATTGGTCGTACTTGTAACTATCCTCGTCAATCGGAGTGAGGTCCGTGACAGTCAGAAAGCCAGTGTCTACGTCGAGAGGTGTCTCCTTCTCGACCGTAACAGATTGACTGGGTAAAACCAGGTGATTAATGATTGTGCAAACTAAGAAAAATAAATCGTACAATTTTGCTGCATGCGATGCTAGGATATTTGAGACGTCCATTGCAGAACTTCGTTGGATGAATATGGACACGAAAATACTGAATGATCAGTGTTATGTGATTGTTTGGCAAAGGCTTTAGATTTCAACAATCACAAACAACACAACACATGCATGCCTCGCTGTGCCATTTAGTCACTCATAACACCTGTCGAACCAGCTTTCCCTTTGCATATCTTGCAGAGTTTAAGGCCACTTTTGTGTTAGAAGGCGAGCCATGAAGACTGAAAGCGAAGCTCCGAAGACCCCAACGCCCACGCAAACTCACGCTCAAACGTCGTATACTGCACAATGGGGTACAACACGTATGTGGCACTGTGCAAGTGTCCTGTATTAATTAATATTGAATTTATATAATCTAGATATACCAATTGACCCTGCGCTTCAGCAGCAGTCCCAACACGCCACGTCAAGCCATCTCTTTGTTCCTCTCCGTGCGGATACTCAATACATCCATCTTATCCAGAACAACTCCATATTCCTACCAGTACACTCACCACTATCCTCAAGCCGCTTACTCGCATTATTCATATGTCCCGCAACCACCCCAAATACAGAGGCCGCAGCCCTCGACAGCAGCTCCTGCAACAGCTGCACCTACCCAGCCCGCAAATACGAACAGTGGGATGGATACCTCCGACGTAGCAACGTTGAATGATGCTCTTGGGAGTGCGGGTGTTGATCTTCGAGTGCGTAAGTACCAGCAAGTCATTGCGTTTGGTAGTAACTATTCCGTAGGCGGAGGAGGAAAGCCTGCAGAGGTCCCATGATTCGCATCAGTCGTATCGAACCTTCGAAGAAAGATCACGTAAACAACCAGCTACTCCTTCATTTGACACACGCTTTCTAGGTGCCACTATGCGCACCATTGGCACGGAACACAAGGTGACGAAGATCCCCGAAGACTCAGTGAATTACTTAGCGATCGCCCTCCGTGCCCGCCTACAAGACCTAGTTACTGCGATGGTTGCTGCAGCAAACCACCGCACGGATACCCAGTTTGACCGCCCAGCATGTCCGTACGATAACGGCACGCCGATGTGGAGCATAGTCGTGCAGAGTGATGTCGCTAAGCAACTGGCTGCATTGGAAAAGATCGAGCGAGAAGAAGAGATGAAAGTTCGGAGGGAACGAAAAGAGCGCGCTGATCTGGCCGCTGCACATGCTGCTAACCTCACCGCGCAGGCTTCGGGTGGCAATGCCATGGCTGTAGACGGAGACGAGGAGGGAGGTGCGAAGAAAAAGAAAAAGAAAGAGGGGCCTGGTGTAACGGCAAGGAATATGTCTGAAGATGTGCGTAAAAAGATGTCGAACGCTGTCGCAAGTCAGGCTGCTGGACTTGGTGGGAAGTACTCGTGGATGAACGCTGCAAATGCCCCTGCGGCTGCAGCCAAACCGAAGCCTGCGGCATCTTCTACTACTACACCAAGTACAGCCACCACCACGACCCCTGCGACCACCACAGCTCCTGCAGTGTCAACTACTCCAGCAACTTCGTGGGCGCGGCCGTACATGGGAGGAAAGAAAGGCAGTCCGACATCGCCACAAACGGGGGAGGACGATGATCGGATGTTAATCACAACACGTGATGCAATGTTTGCCATCGAGAAGGAAAGGGGTCATGGAGGAGGTCGTGGATCAGCTCGTGGATGGTCATAGCCATTTGTACTTGCTTGTGTTGTCTAAATGGTCCGCATCACTGCCAGTCGTTTGTTTCTCTGAACAGTTTCGTGTCTGCACTTGACCTCATTGTCACCTCGAGCATTGTTCACATTACAGTATTAAAACGGTACTGGCGAAATCGAGGCGATGAATGCAGATTGCCACGGCATAGTAGGTAGATATCGCTGAATGGGCTCTATGTTTAGACTCGTGACCAGTCCGAGAGTGGGAAATTTTGACGATCTCAAGCCTACTCTTACTATGTTTACGCATTGCTTACTATGGCAGGCGTTCGTACGTCGCACAAAATAATTCGAACCTGTCGGACGTTGAATGTGTGGCTTATTTTGTGCGCGTAAATCGATGAGTCATCGTGGATACTACATC